>PVJH01023189.1:0-35224 GCA_004026705.1 Nesogale talazaci | reverse complement strand
ATTGTATTGATCAGACCCCTCCCCCCAGGGTATGAACAACAGAGACAAGGATGAAGGGAGAGAGTGGATGGTCTAAGATATGAAAATAAAAGGATATAAGTGGGGAAAAAATGTTAAAAATATGAAACTAACAGAAATTTCTAGTTTATCAAAGGTTCATGAGGGTGGGAAGGCAGATCAGGGAGGGGGAAAGGAGATGTTGGAACCAGAGATTCAAGTAGAAAGAAAATGTTTTGAAACTGCTGATGGCATGATGAGTAGATATATGCTTAATGCAATTGAGGTATGAATTGCTATAAAAGCTGTAAGAACCCCTAATAACATTATATATATTTTAGGGGCATGGATGTGGTGGAGACTCAAAACCCAGCTTTAAGATAATAGACAGAAAGGATGATAAATCCAAGGTGTGGTAAAGCACTGATGAAACATAACTATCCTCTGGTTCTTTAATATTTCCTCCCCATATATATTATGTATACACACACACACACACACACACACATATATATATATAAAACACTGCCCGGTCAATTGCTACAATCATTGTGTCAATTTATTGCATCAAGGGTCTCTTTGCTGATCCTCTGTTTGGCCAAGCATGTGGTCTTTCTCTAAGCACTCACCACCCTTTTTGATCCATTCAAAGCACCTGAGACAAAGTTCCTCTGTCCTCCTGATGAGCAATCTGGCTGTACTTCTTCTGACACAGAATTATTTGTACTCTGGTACTCCTTGTTACATTTTATATTTTTCACCAACAGCATTATTTATATTATTTACATTTTTCATTCAAAAGCCTTATATTTTCAGTTTGTATGCATTGGCTAGCTTTTACAAGATTTGAAATTACTGTAAACATAATGGCTTGGTTCAGGGGCACCTTAGTCTTTGAAATGATATCTTTGCTTTTAAGTACTTTAGCAAATGTGGTGAAGAAAGTTCATGGGTCCTTGCTATTGAAAAATGTAACATTTGGGATCCGAAAGACTTGAAGTTAAACAAATAGTAGGGAAGAAACAAAGCCCAGATGGAAGGACAGCAGCCTGTGTGATCATGAGGTGTTGACAGAAACAGGAATGAGAAGTTCAAACACACGCAAAAAATTTGATGTGCAGGGGCATGGATGTGGTAGAGACTCAGCTTTAAGATAATTGGACAGAAAGGATCATAATAAATCCAGGGTGTGGTGAAGCACTGATGAAACATATAACTATCCTCTAGTTCTTTACTATTTCCTCCCCATACTATTATGGCTTATGTTTTAATAATTGTAGGTGAATGGATATATTGGATGGTGTAAGATAGGGAAAATATATATGCATATGTCTATAATATAATATTAAGGGTTCGTGGGGGTAAGTTGGGGAAGGAAGATCATAAAGCGGAGCTGATATCAAAGATTTCAGGGAGAAAAAATGTTTGGAAACTGGTGGTGGCAGCCATGGTACAACTATGCTTGTTCTCATTGAATTATGGGTTGTTATGCTATCTACAAGCACTCCCAATAAGATAATTAAAAAAAGAGATCTTTTACAGCAAAAATTTCCCAATGAAATATGTCATTTCCTTTCCTTATTGTTTCCCTAGGCATTCCTTGCAGATCCAAGTAAAATTATATCCTTGATAGCTTCAATCTTTTCTGTTTATAATTTTCCCCATAGCACCTATTTTTGACTTCTATAATGCACTCATGTCTAGAATCTCAGATTCTACTTTGTTCCAGCAAAACCTCCATACACCTCCAAAAGAGTTTTTCTCATAGATTGCAAGTAGATACAACTAATAGGTATTGATAAGTTACTACCTCGCTGTGATGTTTGTGTGAATCTTAAAAACCCCTACAAAGTATTGCTTTTGTCATTGATCGAATGGGCACATGTCTATTGAGTATGAGTGGGGTCTTCCAAGGAGCCGATCATCGAGTCTTTGTCCCATGGATTCGCTTCTTGGGTTCAAACCACCAGTCTTTTAGTCACCAAAGCAAATCGGAGTCTTGGTCCCCTAACTGCAAGGTCGGCATCTAGAACAGAGTCCATGGCGGAAAGATGAGGCTTTTGATTTCTACCCTATCTTGCAGGGTTGTTATGATGAGGGATCTATTCTATGGTAATGAGTGAGTATGAGACATGATTTATCCTTTCATTGGGGGTAATCTTCAAACTTCTATACTTGGCCTTCTTCTTTCTTAACTCTCAGTCATTGGCTATTAGTCCGTGGCCTATTTGGGCTTCCTTTTCTGAAAAATGATTAACATCGATTTAAAGAAGGCTATATAATTTACTTTGGGTAAATTGTATTTCAATTAAGTATCATTAAAATGCACACACACGGACACACACACACACACACACAGTTCTACAATTTCCAGGGACCCTAAGATAAGTTTAAAGCCAATACCCAAACCCAGATTAGGAACTCAGATGTGCATACATATAAATGTAGATGTATATGGATTAAATATCTAAAAAGAAAACAAAATATTGAAGCAGTAGAGTAAAGCACAAGGAAAGGGTTTTGGAGTGAGGAAGGTCTTTCTAAGAGTGCCATCAAATCAAGAAGTCCCCAAGAAAAATATGAAGATAGTTCACTATATCCGATTTTCAAACTCCCTAAGGTTTTTGCCAGAATCTCTGGGCTGTTTAATTGATTAATCTGCTCCCTGAATGTTGGAGATGCCTCAAACAAAGGCCTGCTGATTTTTTTTAAAGTCAGCTAGTAGAAATCCTTTAGGAATAGCGTTCCACTCTGACAAACATTGCCTTCCCATGGGTTGGAATTGATTGGATGGCAATAGGCAGCAGGTTTGTACCCGTAGTAAATGATATCACCTTCTTTGAATAGATGCTAATCAAGAGGCGCACTGTTTGCGAGGCAGAAAATCTCTGAACCCAGAACTGTGATCTTACCTCCAGTAACAATCACATTTGCTTTCATACAGTAGCAAAAAGTGTTGGCTCCTCTAGGCATGGAGAACTCTCTGACAGGCCTAGAAAACACAAATTGGAGGTCAGTGTAATTTTTTCCTTATAAAATTGATTTGAAATAATAACTAAATTATAGTCATTATAATATTAAATATATTAAATGCTGCATCTAAGTTGGTTATTTAAATCCATATGCCCCCCCCCAAATGTTATAAGTCCTCGTGGACCCATGACATGGTTCTCTTAAACCCATTTTGTAGGTTTTTTTCTGTCTCCAACCCTGAGGTTGTGGTTGTATTGGTAGTGAGGACGGGAAGACATCTATCATGTTTTCATTCAAGTCAGATATTGTGTGACTAAATAAGCCCAATATCTTAAACATCTTTGGAAAGCTCCTCTTTCAATATCCACATCTAACCTTCTGTCAAATCTTGTTGCTTTAACTTGTAAGGCACATCTGAAATCTGGTCATATTTTCCCATTCTTACTGCAATAAGTTGACTGAATTCTCCATCCGTTCACACCAAAACTATAACAACAAAATTCTAATTTCTCCAAATACTCCTATTTCCTCCTGGTGTATAATTACCTGAACAGATGGTAGGTAATAACAGGTTTCGGCTATTGCTGGTGTCTGAGATAGGTATTATTATCCTTATTTAATAAATGAGAACAATGAAAACATTTTAGTTTATTTTCCAAGGATCCTGATAAGAAGAACAATTAAAGAAGAGCAGGTTCATCATCTGTATGGATCACGCCATCAAGAAGGTGTAAAGTGTGATGAGGAGTTGACCAGAATTAGAAAGACCTTCACTGTGCAGTCAGGAGGCTTGGATTCTGGTTGTGTTTCATTGACAAATGTGTGACTTTAGAGAAGTCATTCTACACTACTCCTTCCCTCCTTAGAAAATTGAGGATTAGATATGACTTAATCATTTTCTTTCAATTTTAAGATTTTATAAGCTCCTGCATAGTTGTGACTGGGGTCAAGGAGGGTAGCCCTATAACCTACCTCAACAGTGTCCCAGGGTTGGGGAGGGTACAATCTGTGTGACCATTTGAATATGAACAAAGACTAAGGACTGGTTGTATTTTCCAAGTATTTGGATAGCGTTAGAAGTGTCAGAAGAAGTGAGGTCAGAAAAGGTTGGGGCACTATTGGTGAAAACGTTCTGGATATATGGCATTTTCTAAGGTTATGGGCATAAAGCTTCCATTTTGGGAAATCCTGGGAGTAGTATCTGCTTTGAGAGTTATTTCTGCCTCATCCAAAACTGCTAACATGTTAACTTTACATACCCAAGAATTTCTTGTGATGGTAAAGGAATTGGGGAGAGGGACTTGTGCGTTAAAAGTTGGCCTTGAAAGTGAAATCATTATGGGAGGGAAACTCCTTCGTGGTAGTAAGACCTGTGAGAGTAGAGCTTTTGGAACTTAAATCATAGATCCCCAACCATCTGGGCAACAAATGCTCACCGAACTTTACTTTATGCTGAAGCTGCTATAAAGAATGCATCAGTGGACCATGGTAGGAGAATGGAGCCCGCGTGATGCTGTGGCGTGCTAACTAAAAGGATCGCATTTGACAACGACTAATTGCTCACGAGAGCAATAGGATGTTGCTTGTTTCAGTACAGAGTTACATTTAACAGTGACTTCCAGCAAGATGACAGAGTAGGCAGATGCACTACACAGACCCTCTACCCAAAGACATAAAAAACAGATATGGATAGAAATCCTGGAATCTTGAGTACTGGTTAGATGAGTGATCTTAATACTGACTGAGAAAAAAGTAGTGCCTGCACTCCGAGAGAAAACAGATGGGTGAATTGTTGACTGGCCTGTCCTGGATGTGTTCCAAATCACTTTCCTCCACAACACAGGGAGCTCTCCAGAAACGGATCTAGGGAAAGGTGGCAATCTTTCTTGGACCCCACACCTTCTTGCATATCTTTGGACCAATTGAGAATACCAACTGATAAACAGAACAGGAGCAAATTGACCCAGGGTTTGATCTTGATAAATTTCAGCACAGTTATACACCAGTGGCTAATCGGAGAGGGGGCAGGGTCCTTCTTTGTTGTCAATAATCCTCAAGCAACTAGAGTGACCAGTCCCATCCTCATATACCCAAGAACCAGCTGTGCTTCCCCAGCACATCCAAGGGTTACAGATAGCAGCTATGGGGGTGCGGGTGGGAGGGTGGGGAAGGAGGAGGACTTGTTGGGGTGTGGCCTCCATCCACTGCAATTGCTTGAGAACACAGGGGGGCTGACAAAAACAAAGCTGTTGCTTATTCTGGCTTGGGTTCCTCTTTTCAGCCCTACTTACCCCCCGTTTCTCATCCACACTGAATATAACAGTCTCCACAAGTCATTCAAACACATACCTCTAACAGATGTGCCTCTTAATCAAGGACCACCACATTGATACCATCTATCAATGAAACACAAATACTACATCACACATATTTTCAGATAGTACAAAGGAACAAGATAGAGTGGCAAAATATAAACAGTCAAAAGACCTTCCTGTAAGGAAAAAAACACTGGAATTGTTAGACAGGAAAAAGTTTTAAGTGGAATGTAGATTCTTTCAATGGATGGAGAGAAAGATCAAGAAAGCTACAGATGAAATAAAGAAAAAGAAAAGAAAACAGGAAGCACTTTGGAAGAGCTCGGGAAGACCCGCCAAGAACAATTTGACAAAAGAATGAAAAATTAGAAAGCATACAGAAAACAGCACATAGAAATCCAGAAGATTATTACTAAAATTTTAGAAATAAATAATACATTGACAGAGCAAAGCAGTAGAATTGATACAATGGAAAACCTAATTAGTGAGCTTGAAAGTAAATCTCTCAATAACAATCTATTCAGACAATTGAGAAAATAACTCATAGAGAAAGTTTAGGAATTATGTAGGACACTACAAAGTCAGTAACAAACATGGAACACCAGAACTGGAAACAAAAAAGCTCAGCCAAAATTGCCAAATAATTTTTAGAAGAAAACTTACTTAACATTGTGAAGGATGTGAAAATTTACTTTAAGAAGCTGAAGATATACTTCAAGAAGCTGAAAGAAACCAAAGTAGGGTAGTCCTCAAAAAAAAAGACCTGTATGACATGTCATAAGCAAACCTTCTGAAAGCAAAAACATGGAAAGAATCCAGAAAGCATCTCATTAAGAGTGAAAACTTACTTGCAAAGGAAATCCATTAAGACTAAGCTTTGATATTTCAACAGAAGTCATGTAGGCAAGTAAGCAATGAGATAACACATGCAAAATTTTGGAAGAAAAAAATTCTAACCAAGTATCATATACCCAACAAAATTGTCCCTCAAATATGAGGGTGAAATTGAATATTTTCAGATAAACAGAAATTAAAAGTGAATTGGAAAACATAATCAACCTTATGAGACTTAGAGAATCAATAACAGTAAATATTGACAATTTTCCTACTCAGAAGTCAAATTACTAACAGAAGTTTCCAGAGTAAAACAAAACTACAAGATAAAACATAGAGAATCAGAGATAATACTTTGCAATGAAGAAAACTGCATCATAGAGAAAGGGAATAATACAGATGCAGAACTTTCTAATGGGAAGAAATCAGGTACATTTTTAGATAAAACAGATTGTTTTAAGTTTGTAAAAAAAATGGGGGCTGAGCCCCGGTGGCGTAGTGGTTTTGCGGCCCACTGGGATGGAGGTTCAATTCCAGCAGTGGGGCTGGGCCTCCTACTCCCACCACCGGAGAGCAGTGATGCCCCCCCCCAAAAAAAAGGATAGATATTATCAAAATAAAGTACAGGAAAATCAGAAAGGTTTAATGAACACTAAAACTACAGCCAAAAAAAAAAAAAAAGACAAGAAACACGCTGGTCAAAACTAAACCAGTACATAAAATTATCAGAAATCGCTAGGTTCCTACTTGGACTTTTGACTTAATTTCCACACAGCCCTTGGTGACCCAGTCTGAGTGCTATAGACTACTGGGACTTTGGGATGCTCCATCAATGGACACACACCCTTCATAGGTGGGAGTAGAAGAACTCAATGTGGAAAAGCACTAAGTGAACTGGGTTTCACTTCAAATTCACCTGTAGCCATTGAACCTAAGGTTTAAACTCCCCAGACTTTAGAAGAAACAGATGACTGCTATCCCAAGGGCATAGAACAGGTGAAACAGACTTTGGTTCAAATTTCTTGCCCATTGAATGATGGCCCAGAACTACCTTACCCTTGCTATTTTAATGTCCTCCTTGCTTCATTATGACATTAACCTGGTAGGTGTGTGTGTATGTCTGCCATTGGAAATGAATACTATTAGAAGATTTACCTTATCACCAACACCCATTGTTTGTGTAAATCGTGTCCAGCCACCTAACTGAATTCATACAAGTCAAGAATCTTTGTGCTACCACTTGTAATTGGCCTACACTTGCAGGCTTTTCTCCCTCAACAATATTTTAAGTACGAATACCATTGGCTACTAATAATGCTATCGATGGGCAGTGGTTACACATCGGGCTGCTACCCACTGGGACAGCAGTTCAAAACCACCAGCCAGCTTCTCAGGGGAAGGATGTGGCTTTCTACTCCTGTGAAGATTGACAGATTTGTGGAGTCCACAGGGCACCGTTCCACCCTGCCCTATAGGATCCATATGCGTCAGCATCGACTGGATGGCAGTCACTTGAGGTGATGTTCCAAGGAGATGATTAATGTTCTCCAATATAAAAGAACAATTGTCTCTAAGAGGATATATATGTGTGTGTCTATATACATGTATGTATATATGTATATATATATATATATATATATATAGTGTAGGCTTGCATTTACTTGTAGCCCCAACCTAAGAACATGACCCTGCTTGCTGCGCATTCTCCTGAGGAGAGCACAGAAGATGTGGGTGATATGGCAAACTGTGGTGAAGGAACTAGGTGGTGTCTAGCTATCAGAAAGGACAGAGTCTGGAGTCTTAAGGCTTGTTTTTCAAATAAGCAGCCATGGCAATGAGACATTCGCTAAGTCCACAGGGAAGAAGCACATCAGCCTTTGTGATCCAAGGATTGTAAATAATACAATCCAAATCTGAAGAAGGGAATGGTATCAGAGCTTAAAGTGTGAACACTTGGTGGGCAGAAGGCTATGGATGACAGTGGGGGTCCAAAATCCATTTTCAGGGTCCACACGTGGAGTAAGCCCCCTGTGAATTCTCTCAGATCATAATTGATGGGTCTAAATAGACCTGTTATCAGACAGAGTAGTCAATCATGGCAGATATAGTTAGGTTCAAATGTAATACCTTATCATTTGATCACCCCTTTGACCCATTTTAAAGCTGTTTCGATTAAGAAGAAAAGTAAAGGGGAAATACATGTGGTTTAAGCCCCTGGAGAATCCTCTCTGCCCATGGGTGGACCAGGAATGTGAATAGCCTTGCTACCATACAGAAGTGGTATCATTGAAAAGTGGACTTCTGGGCTGAGCCCCAGTGGTGTAGTGGTGTGTGTGGGACTGCAGCCCACTGGGTTGGCGGTTCAAATCCAGTGGCAGCTCTCTAGGACCAAGGCTGGGCCTCCTACTCCCACCAGAGGGCAGTGATGCCTCCCCCCAAAAAGAACAAGAAAAGTGGGCTCTTGCAGATGCAGTTAGTTAAAAATTTAGCACCCTATCATTTGTTCTCTCTTGTGATCAATTTAACTTTGTTTTAATTTCTAATATTTTCTGCTTTCTTTTCGACCAAGCCTTTTTTATTTGGTTTACTTTGTTATATTTGTTAGTTTTAAAAAATGTCTTTCTATATGTGAAATACAGGATAGGAAAATCTACAGAGTTAGTACCGGATTAATGGTTCCTTGTAGGTATGGCAGCAGAACTTGGGGTGAAATAGGGAGCTAATAATGATGAACACAAGAATGAAGAAAATGTTCTGTAACTTATTGTAGAGATGGTTGTACAACTCTTCTTGGTGTGATTGAACTATTGAATTGTATGATATGTGTATATATATATATATATATCAGTAAAGCTGCTGAATGAAAGAAAAAGAAAACTACAAAAACAAAGAAACCAACAGCACGAACAAAAGCAAAGCAAAACAAATACACAACCATACACACCAAAATGACAGCAATGAATTAATACTGATTAATAATTGCAGTTAGTATCAGAATAGATAAAAGAACCAGGAACCATCAACATACTATCTATAAGAGAGACACCTTAGAGAAAGATCGACTAGAGTTAAAGAATGGGGAGTGGGGTAAAAAAATAATCTTAAGGCAATCAAAAGGAGCGGAAGTGACTATCTTAATTTCTGATTAAGTAGATTTTCAGGCAAAATCCAACATAAAAAACAAAGTAGGATGTTATATAATGATTAAAGGGTTAACTGATTTAGAGGATACAAGCATAATAAATATCTATACAAACAGTGAAAGAGCCTCAAAATACATTCATCTAACTTCTATATCTATGAAGAGAAAAATAGACAACTCTACAATAATGGTAGGATGAAGGACAGAACACAAAGAAACCCAACAAAAACCACAGAAGAACTAAATGCAATCCATCAACTCGACTTCATAGACAAATACAGAACACAGCACTCAATAAAAACACAATATATTCTTTCCCAGTACCCCTGTAACACTCTCCAAAATAGGCCATATTCTAGCATACAAAGAAAGCATCAATAAATTTGAATACATCAAGATATTATAAAGCATCTTCTTTTAAATAAATCATTTTAAAGCATCTTCTTATATCACAACATTATAACATTAGAAATCAACAATAGAAAGGTCAAGGGAGAAAAATCAGATACATAGAAATTGCTTTAAACTTTACAGTAATTAGGCTGAGCCCCGGTGGCATAGTGGTTGAGTGCGAGACTGCGGCTCACTGGCTTGGCAGTTCAAATCCAGCAGCGGCAAGGCTGGGTAGCTCCCACGACCACCAGAGGGCAGTGATGCCCCTCACCCCCCCAAAAAAAATTTACAGTAATTAAAGAAATAAGGAAAGAAACTTAACAATTTCTTGAAGCAAATGCAAATGAAATATAGCATACAAAAATCATTGGAGCACAGGAGAAGCAACACGGGGTAATTTACATCAATAAACACAAACATCAAAAGCACAGTAGGGTGGGAGAAATCAACACTTTACCCCAACATTTCCAACAATTAAAAAAAGAGCAGAAAAGTAAGCCTGCATGGATATATAATAAAGATTACAAAAGAAGTGAAATCATTGTTGGGTGTGCTGACTCATTTTGTCTTCTGAAGTTTGAGTGCCTGGTTTTGCAAAATCAACCAATAAAGCCTGACTCTCGCTATAAGGGGAAAAAATTGGAGAAGAAATAAATGAAGCAGAAAACAACAACAAAAAAGAAGGGATCAACAGTCAAGAAGTTGGCAACGTCACAAGATTAACAAAATTGACAAACCACTGGTACAGAAGAGGCAAGTACATGAAGTGGGCAACATCACAACAGAACTAACTGGAATAAAAAGTCTTCATAGAAATAGACAATTATTTTTACATTTAAAAATGAAAAACACTCAAATTCATTGTTAAGAAGAAAGTTTCATTAAATTTGGGCACAGAAATATTATTTCTAGATAAATGGACACATCTTATTTGAACAAATGATGTCATTCAAAGTTGATTTCTAATGTTAAATCATTATATCCAGTTTACAGAGATGAAAACTTCTTATATATAACCACTGCAAAGAAGAAAGTCAGTCTTTTCAGGAGCTGCACTTGTGTTTTCATTTCCTTTGAATTCCAAAGGGGGGGATGGAAACTTACAGGGTGATAGAAAAATTTTAATTTTGTTCTCATATCAAAAAATTTGCATCTTTAAATAAAGCCTATTTTAATTCAAAAGTTGAAATCCTATGTCCTGGATCATATTTGGGAAAAATATGGAAAAGTGAACTGTTTTTTGAAGATATTTCATATATTACATATTTTTATATACCCAGATGCATGTTCTCAAAAAAACTTTTTTATTCTATCATTTGGTTGATCTTACTGTAACAAATACTAGTATATCTTATTGTTAGGACCTGACAAGTCAGTTGTGGTTTCTAGACACCATGTGTGAAATAGAACAAAGCACTGCCCAGTCTTCTGTCACATCGCAATCATGGCTATATTTGGGTCCTTTCCTGTCACCACTGTTTCAATCCATCTCATTAAGAGTCATCCCCACTGTCTTCACTTTACCATTCCTGATATCCAAAGTGTGTGAGATAAAGTCTCGTTCTCCTTCTTTCTTTTTATCCTTTTAAAAAATCATTGGAGGTTCTTACAGCTCTTATCGCCATCCATACAGCTATCCATTGTGTTGAGCACTTTTGTATGTATGTTGTCATCATCACTTTCAAAATATTTTCTTTCTAGAGCCTTAGTAACAGCTTCTCATGTGTCCCTCCTTCCCTCACCCTCCCTCCCTCATAAGACCTTGATAAGTTATTATTTTCATATCTCACACTGACCACTGTCTCCTTTCCCCCTTGGTTCCTGTTGTTTGTCACCTTGGATATAGTATAGGTGTGGTCCCCACCTTCCCCCTCCCCTTCTGGTATCACTATTCCCATTCCTAATCCTGGATTCTGTGTGTCATGAGGTCTTAACGCTTACCTGTACCTATGCACAAGCTCTGGTCTATCCCATATGGTCATGATAGTGGGGGGTGAGGAAGTCGTAAGGAACCAGAGGGATACTGTGTGTTTCAGCTGTGTCTTACTGTGCACTGATTGACTCATCCCTGCCCTCTGTGGTATTTCTATTACTAGTTTTTTAGGAAGTGCCATAACATATTCCATATTGGTTTAACAAGTTTGAGTCCCACCAGCAGGGTATGAGTGTTCGATATCTCTGTACCTCTTCCAGTATGTGTTTTTTTACTTTTTTGAATGTTGTCGTGCACTCTGGATGAAGGTGGTATCCTGTCTTCGTAAATTTACAGTTCTTGGATTGCTAGTGATATCGAGGCCTGTGTTCATTTACCACCTTTGCAAAATTGTCTGTGATCGTCCTCTGCCTGTGTCCTTTTCCCATTGCACTGCACTTGTAAGCTCTGTTCAACATCACATCAGTTTCTGTGGCATTTTTCCTAAGCAGGAAACAAAATTTCATACCCCTATGCTGTGCTCTTGAGCTAAAGTGCTTTAACAAAAAAATTCACTTTCCCAGGTAATGCCACTGTGTGCACTAACTCAGAACAAGTTGCCTGATGCTTGCCTAGAAGGGAAAATGCATTCTATGAAAACTCTGCTCAGTGGAGCTATTTTCCATGGGTTTTTTTGCATGGGTTACCCCCTTGTATGAATGAATTTGTTTCTTTAGTCAACACAGCCTAACTAACACCCAACAAGCACACTATTTGGTATACAAACAGATATATGCATACCCATGTGCATCACAGCAGTATTCACAACAGCACACAGATTAAAGCAACCTAAATGCCAGATGGTAGGAGAACAGATTTTTTAAAATGGTATAAATGCATAATGGGTTATTATAAATCACCAAATAACTTTCTTTCTTCATTTTGTCTCCCTAACCCTAACTCTAACCCTAAAGTGGTCCCTAACTCTAAAAGGAACAAAACCAAATCCTCTGAGTAAGATTCAATTTTATTTCAACTCATTCATTCTTTATAGAGGAAAGATAAAGCACAGGAAAAATAGGATACAGATTGAGAAAAATAATTTTAGATGGAATTAAACCAGTGGAGAAAGACTTTACAGTTTTACTTTAAACTCTAGTACTTTAGATAAAATTATGCTCATTTTACAACAAAGTTTGAATAATATGATTATTGTTACCTGTTGTTGCAACAAGTTAATCCTTATTTGTGGGAGAGTCTTTTAAAAAAATCATAACTTACATAGAATCTATTTTCTAATAAGTTTTCTCCTCTGGAAGTTTCCTATGAATAGAACCATGCAATAAGCCGTGCTCAGTTTGTGTTTCTGTTATTTGACAATATACTTGTGAGATTTAGCCACATTGTAAAATGTATCAAACACGCTCTTTGGGATTGAATAATCTCATCATATATTTTTTTCAATCTGTAAGCTGAACAAATGACCAGAAAAACTGGATTATATGCGTCAGAGGTACTATAAGACTTCTTAACAATCTGTGATATGCAGCTGTCACAACTTTCTTGATGAAAATGAAGAGGAGCTAAGGTACTTGCTGATGAAGATCAAGGATCTTTTTTTGGGGGGCGCATCACTGCCCTCTGGTGGAAGTGGGAGGACCAGCCTTGCTCCTGGAGCGCTGCTGCTGGATTTGAACCACCAAGCCCGTGGGCTGCAGTGCCGCACTCAACCCCTACGCCACCGGGGCTCATCCCAATCAAGGATCTTAAGTATGGATTGAAACTCAATGCGAAGAAGACCCAAATCCTCGCAACCTAGACCAATAGGCAACATCATGAAATGCAGAAAAGATTAAAATTGTCAACGATTTCGTCTTGTTTGGCGCCACAGACAATGCTCGCAGAAGCAGCAGTCAAAAGACAAAAGGCGCACGCAGTATGAGGCGAATCTGCTGCAAAGTTCCCTTTAGGGTGTTGTAAAGCATGTATCCTTTGAAGGCCAAGGTGCACCTGACCCAAGCTACAGCACGTTCAACAGCCTCAGCTGAAAGCTGGACATTCACTAAGGAGGACCCAAGGAAAACAGGTGCCTTTCAATTGTGGTGCCGCAGAAGACAATTGAGAAAAAGAAGACGTGAGTTGCTGAAAGGACAGACTTATCTCTTTTGGAAGAAGAGAACAAATGACCAGAAGTGCTCTGAGATTCCATTTTACATACTTTGGACATGCTATCAAGAGAGACTAGTCCTGGAAGGAGGATATCAAGCTTGGTCAAGGAGAGGGGGAGTGAAAAAGAGGAAGGCCCTTAAGGAGATGGGTTGACACAGTGGCTGAACAACGGGCTCAAGCATAGGGGCATTTGTGAGGACAGCACAGACCAGACAATGTTTTTTTTCTTTGCTGCATAGGGTCACTATGAGTCAGAAATCAACACAACTGTATCCACAACAACAATAAATGGGATCGTGAACACCTGATTTTCCTAAAACCTAGTTTGAAGAATACACTCTCAGGCTGCCATAGGATGAAGCATCTGAAAGTCACAAATGTTCATGATGTATATGTGGCAGTTACATAATCTCCTGTCAGTTTGTGAAGGGGTAGAGTCTAGCCTGTCCATCAGGTCATAGCAATGAAGCCTCTGTGTGGTCATGGCCTTCTGCTGAGGATTCTGGGAACTCTGGTCTTCCTCTCTAGAGGCGAGACACATAATTTCTCTGTTTCATCTTGCTGCTAACAAGATACATGGAGTCACTCTGATACCAGCCACATCCCTGGAGCTGGAGTAGCCACATGGAGACCTACACCAGCACTTAGATGCTTCCACTGCCACTGAGTTCGCAAGACTTTCCATCCACAGGCCTGTGATCTTCTTGCATTCAGCATCATTACATGTGTTATGTGCGTCCAAAGAGGAATTTGTAGGTCGGTGTTAGACATATGGGCTAACATTGGAGTTAGCTACTTGATCTGGACTGGGCTGGGATTTTTTAAATATACAATTAATCTTTGAAAAAATCTCTATTACACATATGTATGTGTGACTCTGGATTTGTTTCTCCAGTTAACCCAGACTAACACATTGTATAAGTAAACTTTTGTACTTACAAATTATCCTCAAGTCTCTTCAAGGAATCCAAAACTAATGAATGAATACTATCTAAAGAGCAGGATCCAAAGCAATTTAGAGCTGGAATAAATCTAATTTTCATAACCCAGTCATTATGTAGCTTTCTTTTAACACTGAGAATTAAAAACAAATAAAAAGGTTTTGTTAGTTACATTAAAATATCATGCTGAATTTCCAGCTGATGTTTCATTTTGACATTTAATTGAAAGTAACTCTAAACTACAGTTAATCCAATGTATAAGCCTCACACATCACATTTTAGCTGTTTTACAAAATTTTCAGAAAATGACAGATATTTAAATGGAAAAACAACTTAATTATGGTAAAATTTTCCAGCACAGATTCAGAATTAAAGGACTCATCTATAAAGATCCCATTCGAATAATAACCTTTTATAAATTCATTACCACTGAGCCAATTTCAACTCACAGTGTCTGTATGTATGTTAATATTGTTTTCAATAGCTGTGATCTTCCAGAAGCAGATCTAGTGGGGTTCTGTTCCTCTCTTCTGTAGCACCGCTAAGTGGATTTGAATCAGTCATGTATCACTTAGCAACTAAGTAGAAAACAAATCATTCATATCATTCAAGGGTTAACTAGCCTTACTCAAATGGATGGTTCTGCTTCTTGCTGCTTTATACCTTATGCATTCGTTTATTCAAATATTTGTAAGTGGAGAATTGGACACTTTATCATCTCAGATGATTGGTGGTGAAGCTAAAGAGGCCTTCAATTATTTGCTAGAGAATTGCTCATTCATTCACAGGACATTTGAGTGAGAGGATTAGGTTTAGAAGGGACCCATTCTGTTTCAACACCCAGCCTCAAACACACTTCCAAATGATCATCAGTCAAGGTGGAATGGTACTTGGACTTAATGATCTTTATGTGAGAAAAAGCTGATTTTCATAAATAAGTAGAGCCAAATAAAGCAGTCAAGGAGGTAGCACATTTTCTCACGTTTGGGTACTTTCCCTCTGCAAGTAAGTTCCAGAATTGTTCATGCACTCTGGACTTTAGCTGAATGTCAGTTTGTAGTGTCAAAATCTCCCATTCTGTATGAAAGTGATATGTTTTTGTCTTCTTACTTGGCCCAGCTCCCCCACCCATGTTAATACCCTTTCTTACATTTAAGAGAGAAAAAACAAAGGTCTAAAAATTGACAAGCTTGTCAGTTTTGCTGCACTTAGCACAGTTGTTTGCACATGTGTTTGGAACCTATGATTGCATCTGATTGGCTGCGCTGTATATCAGTTAAGTGATGGGACTGATGATAGGCTTGCATATATATTTTTAATGCCATGCCATCCATCCACACTACATTTGTGATCGACTATTAGATCATGATCGATGTACACAGATAATCCCACTTTTTGCTTCATGACCACTTTTGGATTTCTGGTCCCAGACCTTTATATCCGTGCTCAGGGCCCAGATCTTTAGAAAGTGAGTTTGGTTTGGTTGCTGCTAAAATCCTCTTTCAATCACTCTGAGAGTGCCACCTGGTCATTCTCATGCCAGAAAATTGCTGTAAGAGTGTATATCTTAACGCTAAATAATTAAAATAAATGTAAATAATCATCCATAAGAACCCATGTAAATTAACACAGACTTTACTACCAGATTGCTCAAATTTCTCAAATCTCATCTCACACACACACACACACAATGGAAAATGAAAGCGGGCTTTTGATATTTCCTGCATAGTGGTACACATCTCAGTATGAAGATTAAGACCTCAATATTTATCCTGAGAGCATTTGAGAGTATATTATAAGTATAATGAAAGTCTTGAGATTATACATAACAACATATGAATATTAGGCAAGTCCAATACATTGGTGAGATTAAAAAATATCTGCTGTGTGAAACAGGAAAAATGGAATTGAGCTCAAATTGTGCACACTGAGTTTTGGGCCACTGAGAAACAATATCATATATTGGACACTGGTGTAAAAATCTATACAGCTTCCTGAAGAACCTTGTCCCAATTCTGCAAGGTATTGTCACCTGGCAGTGAGGGGGAGGGGGCATTCTGTTGTATTATCAAGCCAACTGCTTCTATCTTTAGTGACTTCCATGAGGATGGATGGGTCCATTCCCACACCACAGTTGCTGTGAAATGAGCCCCTTAATCCAAGGCAGTGCTATGTGAAACATTTGCAGGCAAACTGCAAGTCTACAGATGACAATTTGGGGAGAAGCTCTGGATGGATGAAAGATAAATCTGTAGCTAGAGTAAACGTTTAGTCTATGAAGTTCCAAATTCTGTCCTTTCTATTAGAGAAGTGATCTGATGTAATCAAACTAACACCAATTTGTTCGTAGTCCCCCTGAGAAGTGATTCCCAGTAGAGGACCCAGGGTTGGTCTCTGTTGCTGATAGATTGGTGGACACAGAGTAGTGTCAGTATCCAAGTCTGTCTTGGTGAGTGGAAGTCCATGTTGCTGAGTCCATGCAGAACCTTGATCTCTGCCACCATATTCATGGGTCCATCGTAGAATGAATGGCATAAATGACTGGGAAGAGCAGATGACTAGTTTATGTTGTGTGTGTCATCCTGTCCACTTGATTGTTATAGTTTTCCCTTTGCAGAATGAACCCTTTGTTGAGCATTCACTATTTTGCTTCATTCAGAAAGATCTAAACATAGACCTTTTCCCCGCACCTCTTTGCCAGCAAATTTCCAACCATCCAGGCAAACCATTGGCCACAGCCTATCTCACCAGGTACTTCCAGTTGATGTCCACGTGTATTCCTTGAAGTCCTGTCCATAGAGAGGATTTGGCTTCACCTCTTTCATCCAAAGAGGTCCCAGAAAAGGACTGTATTGTTGCTGTCCACCTTTGAGTGGACATGTCATACAGAACAATCTGTAAAGTACGTGTAAGTTTTCTCCTTTGTCAACCATACATCAGGAACTCCATGAGGCTATAGGTGCAGGTTGGGAGAAGAAAGACTGGACAGGGGGGCCACCTTTTCATGCACTGACTTGTAACTTCAGGTCTTGCTCGAGCACAGCTCGTGTATACCACTTCCCCGTCATGATGGCGGGCTGGCATGGGTATCCCCTTGTCAGGGAGAAAATGGCACAGGAACCACATCTGTTCTCCTCTAGCTACACAAGGAAGAAGAAGAATCTAACTCCATGCCACAGCCGATGCCAAGAGCAGAGGTCACTCATGCAGCCTCCCTCGGTTCTTTGTTTACCCAATTCTGACACTAACCATTCCTCCTGTGCTCTGCTTGTCCCATAATCTGTTGCAATGTCCACACAGAACTCAGACACTATTCATGATTCTCGGGGCACATTACATAAGTTAGCAGTTTAACAAGAGCCAGGACCAGTAAACATTGAGGATACCGTCATTGGTTTCCAGCATTACCACTTCCCAGCTGGCAGATTGCATGTTTCTGTGGTTCTTGGCCTCTTACTCACGTGGTCCCTTTGTTTGGAAGCGGTGCCTTACAATCTCGTGGTCTCTGGTCTCAGTGCTGCAGCTTGTGATGCCACTGTCCATTTAGACAGGTATTTTGCACATGCACCTGTTCTTTCTTGATGTCCCAAAGATTCTCTCTCTTGTCCTGCTTCTGAGATGGCACTCATATGCAGAGGATGGAAAAACTGACCAGCCCTTGAGGGAGAGTCCTCCACACTTTCCTTGCAGGGTCCCTCGCAATCATTTGGTGAGAGAAATGGATAGCAAAGGCGTTTTAAACAATTCTCTCTCACCCCAGTCAAATAAAACCACTCCCTGTGAGGCAGCTCCTACAGCGTGGTGATTTGTTGGCCCATGGTGAGACATTCAGTCCACCCATAAACCAAGAACAGATATGCTGAAAGGAGTAGTTATCTGCTGAGTATGGCAAGATTTTGATCCAAAATCTCATGACCCTGCGCTATGATTCATCATTAGGGGCCTACCAAAGACTCCAAATGGCATCTCTCTCTGTCACTGATATTTCAAGCACCACTGGATCAGCAAAATCAAAAGGTCCATGTGGTTGGCCAACTTGCACAGTAGTCTGAACCTCTTGCTCTGAGCCCCAGTAAAAACGTGTTGCTTTTTGAGTCATTTGAAAAATAGGATATTGTCATATACCCAAATGAAGGATATGTTGCCTTCCAAATTCAAAGATGCCCAACAGGTCTTGTACCTCCTTTTTCGTTGTGGGAAGGACCCATAGCAGTAACATCCTTCACTCTAGGAGGATTATCACAACGTGTCCCATACTACTGAACTTGTAAAAATTTCACAAAAGTGTCAGGTACCTGACTTTTTTTTTTCGTATTTATTTCCCACCTAGTAGCATTTAGGGCAGACCATCACAAAATCAGCAGTTTGAGTTCACAAGTCATTTCTCAGGAGAAAGAAGGGTTTTCCATTCCTGTAAAAGTTGTAATCTCAGAAATCTACAAAGGCAGGTCTTCTCTGTCCTACAAGGTTGCTCTATGCAGGACTGGGCTCAAAGACACTCAGTTTGCTTTGGTGTTTGGAGCACTCAGGTGTTTTACCAATAAGTCTAGGGTCATTGATACTACCTTCTTAGTAGGCCCAATTAACATACTGTCATTAAGGTAATGGACCAATGTAGAAAGAAAAGGAAACCAAGATCCCTGTCAACTAAATTAGGACATAGTGATACAGATCTGATATAACACTGAGGTAGGATGGTGAAAGTGTATTGTACTTGCCATTTAATGACCCTTTGAAACTGGTATACAAACAAAGACATTGGCCAGATAAATAGTTGCACACCAGGCATCAGGAGTATTAATTTCCTCAAGTAATGAAACCACAACCACAGTAGCGGCTGCCTTGGAGTCACTGGCAGTTTAATTTATCATGACACATTGTAATTGTCCATGATTCTCATTAAACTTGGCTATTTGACACAAGTCAAATAGGAAAGTAGAATGAAGATATATTGGTGTTAAGAAGAAATTTCAAAGTCAACTCAATCGAAGAGATCCACATTTGTGTTCACCCAAGAAAGGTGGTCCACAGGAATCCAGAAATTACTGAACAATATCATTAATATCACATGCAAGTGAAATTTTAGTATGATCGTTAAACAGCAGTGACAGGAATACTTTGACAGGGAACCGCCCAAAATTCAAGTTAGATTTAGAAGAGAACATAACATGGGAGATATCGTTGTTAATATCCAGTGAATCTAGGATGAAAGCAGAGAATACTAGAAACATGTTTAGTTGGTGTTATATTGACTATGAAAAGGTCTTCAACTTTGTGCATCATAAAAAATGTTGAGCAGAATGGAACCTCCGGAACACTTCATTGTACTCATGTGGAAACTAAACTTGGACCAACGAGTAATCTTTCAATCAAAACTAAGGCTTAAAAGCAGGAAAGAGTGTGCATCAGAATTGTATCCTTTCACCATATTGATTCAATTTGTATGATGAGAAAGCAATCTGAGAAGTTGGACAATATGAAGAATGTGGCATCAGGGTTGGAGGGAAGCTTATTAATAAAATCTGAGATATGCAGATGACACAAGCTTGCTTGCTGTAAGTGAAGAGAAATTGAATCCCTTGCTGATGAAAATCAAGATCTGCAGCATTCAGTATGGACAAGGGATTACAGGTTGTCAGAAAACTTCATTTCAATTGCATCTACAAAATTAATATTCTCATGAAGCAGCAGTCAAGAAATCAAATGATGGATTGCATTGGAGAAATATGCTGCATAAGATCTCTTTAACGTGTTGAAGAATCGAGGCGTCGCATTTAGAATGAAGAGTTACTTGATCCAAGTCATGGTGTTTTTAGTTGCCTCATACGCGCCTGAAAGTTGACAGTGAATAAATAATGCAAACTGAAAAAGAAGGAATACATGTGAACTGTGGTGTGGACAAAAATATTTAAAGTGCCGTGGACCGTCAGACGAATAGACAAATGGGTCTGGCAAGAAGCACAGTCAGAATGCTCGTTAGAAGAAAAGATGGGAGTAGTTTGTCTTACATAGTTTGGACATGTTATCAGGAGAAACCAGTGGGTCAATAGAAAAGAAGAAACCCCTCCACAAGATGAATTGGCCTGGGACAACAACAATGGACTGAAACAAAGCAATGACCACAGTGATGGTGTCGGAGGCTCAGACTCAAGGGCAACTAAGAACAACAATGTGTGAGAACCCCAGCTCTTATATCCTTTAAGATCGAGGTGGTGGCACTAATTTCTGCAATGACAGGAATGCAGTATTGCTTTTGGTTTCCCAGGTAGGTGTAGTTCTAATGATGACCACTTGACTTTTCCTACCATAGTAGGCCTTATTCCCCATGTCAGGGACCCAATTTGGAGGTTCTGCATTTGCTGACTATGTCTATTCCAATTATTAATCCTAAAACTGTGAAGACAACTATGGGATGCATTGGTGGATACATCTCCCATTGTGAGATGAAGCTGAGTCAAGACACCATGAATACTTTGACCTCATATGCCCCTACTCACTGACGGGTCTACAAATAATTACTGAGATTAGTGTCAATTCAGATACAGTGTCTAGGGATTCATGAAACATCTGGTGATTTCCATTTCCCCAATGGTCACTTTGGGGGGGGGGATCTTAAAGAACTTATATCCCATTTAAGGAAGGGTAGGAGAGGCTAATAGTATAAATTTGTGGTGATATAATTTTGTCCTTCTTTGAATGGTCTTGGGTTTGCTAATTGACTCAAGTCTGGAAACTGAGAGACTATGACTCTCTAGTCTGACAATTTAAATTAGATTGCAGTTCATCTGACATGGCCAAGAATTCTTTCACTTGAACAGAACAAATATTTATTTAGTAGGTTTCCTATCTATTTAACTCCTAGGGAGCACTAAGTCCATATGTGCAATACATTCATAGATGTTAGACTATTGTGATTACTACTCTGACTCTAAAGAGGTATGACAACCAAACCCACCATATCCCCAACAAATGGGTACAGCCACTATCCCCCTAACACTAAAGAACCAATCAGCCTCATTGTAGTTAAGTGGTTTAGTTCAATTAGGGCAGTTTCCACTGCCAATTCTGATTTATATAAATTAAAATCACAGCCGTCTTCCTAGATGCTAGAGTTCCTTTCACAAATTTGTTCCTTGTTGTGGCAAAAGTTGTAGACATTTAATACATGGGTCTTTGGTTCAATTCTGATAAATCCACTCTACTATGACAATTTCCTTAAGACTTTAGAGACTTTAGTTTACAGTATACCAAGGTCTGGTACTTCAAAATGACCAATAGTAGGCTATCATGTAATCTATGCTTCAATAAAACCAAGCAAATGAAAATTATCCAACATTTTTAGATTCTGGAGTGAAAACATTTAATGAAGAAGTTGTCTTTGTGGGGCTCCATGTCAACAAACCCAATGGATCCAACCTCAGGTTCTTTACATCCTTATTCCACGGTCTTAGAAATCATTTCTAGCTTCCTTTTTAGCAGTTCTTTTTTTTCCTTCCACATCACTGCCCTGGTGGGAGTAGGAAGCCCAGCCTTGCTTCTGGAGAGCTGCTGCTGGATTTGAATCATCAACCCTGTGGGCCGCAGTCCCGCACACAAGCACTGTGTGAACAGGGCTCAGCTTTTTGACCAGTTCTTTATTTTTTATTTTTATGTTTTAGCAGTTCTCTAGGAGTACAATGCACCTCTTCCTAGGTCACCATTGGGTCTAGAAACAATAATCAGTGGTCAGGGAGTTTCCTAGGAAACACAGAAATTCCTACTAAGGCATTTGCCTTAATGGGTGCTCCAGACAATGTCCCAGGTGTCATGTCAGCATGCACCATTGGGTTAATCTCCTCAAATGTGAATGAACGAGGTCATTGTTTTACCGATAACAGATTTGCAGGCAAGGTTGAAGTGGTGGTGTTTGTTGAAGGGATTAAATAGAGTTCAGTGATGTCATGTCCCCACCTTACTTCCTATCTGTTCATATGTCCCCACCCAAAGTTTGTGGACTCCATTTCTTCCCAGTCAGTGCCCAAGCTTTCAAATCAGAGATCTTATGATTTTCAGAATTCAGCTGACATTGTAATGCATTCACTCTTACAATTAGACATGGGCTTTCATTTTCAGTAATATCAGATCTGTTACTAAAAGAAATAATTTTTCCCCATAACACAGTAGAAACTATGAGGTTTTTTTATGCAGTACTTGAGCTGTCACTCCAAACACCTGAGCTCATCTTTCACTCTTTTCCACTTTATCTGTTACAGTGTGTACCATCAAACCTGCTTCCCTATACTTCCCTCAACTGCAGAAAAACGCAAACACATGATCACCCAGAGTCTTGCTTCTTATCAACACATCCTCTATCGGTGGTGATATTTTGTGAATTACCATGACCAATTTACACCATGGATTAACAGTCCTCTCTTTACTACTTGAAGCAGAGCAAATGGAGGTAGAGTTATCAGTGCCCACACCACTAATCAGTCTTGAGAAACAATTGAGAAAGCTCAAGCAAGCTTTCCCATAGCATTCATTTATATTGGAATAGGCCACAACCCTGATAAAATTGTATTTCACTTGAATGACCAGAGTTGCATTTTGAATAAGGATTTAGTATACTATAATAATCTTACAACTAGTGGTTCATATGGCAGTGACTACATTGTGTGAGACCACATCAAGTGGAATGTTTATGTCTTAACTACAAAATCGCTGTGAATATTGACCCAGCCAAGTTGACACAAGATCAAAAGTTTCCTCGTGGAGTTGTAATAGGAAATTTATTGAGACATGTAATGCATGTTCTCATATAATTTTCCTGAAAGACTGATCCAAGTCATACTTCTGTCAGCCATGTCTTATGCTCATTTTCTTATCAGAACATCTTCCAATTTTCATTTTCCTCAGTTTTATAGATGTAGACTTATTTCATTTTAACTTACTTCGATTACTGTTATTTTCATAAGGTACCATCTAGTCAGTTCCAATCTATAGCAATCTAATGCACAGCAGAATGAAGTACTGCCTGGTCTTGTGCTAGCCTCACATTTTTCCCTATGTCTGAGCCCATTATTGAAGCCACTGTCTACTAGAGGTGAACATATTGCTATTGAAACATTTGTTTTTCTGCTAATAAGAGTAATACATTCATATTTGTTAAAACTTCAAAGATAGAAAGACGATAAAGAGAATGTAGAAAATCACTTATAATCTCATCTGCCCAATCTCCAGATATTTCTTCTTAGCACTTTTGTCTGGTGAGCATTTTGAAATGTTTATTGACCATTTGGATTGTGTGTGCATATATGTGAATCATCTAGTTATAGTCTTTGCCTTTTATTCTTTAGATCGATTGTTAATTTTTAATTAAACTCCAATAATTATTGAAGTATATTAACCCCTTGTCTGTTATATTTCTAACAAAATTTTATTTTATTTTGTTACTTTTTAAATATTATAATTTTATTTGCTCTCATTAAGGGTTTCAGAAACCCTAGGTAGCTATTCTACATTGTCCTTTGGAGTCATTATGAGTTGAAATCAACAACAGCAGTAGTGTCTGGGTCTGATGTCCAAATATTTTAATATATCTGTATTAAATTTTTCTTTGGATTCTGTATATTCTTCTTTTTGCACCTGGATTATTTAAAAATATGTGCATGCGAGTAAATAGTCAGATACCCCATACAATTAAAATCCCTGAAAAACATATATGATATGCTTACCTTTTAAAATTCTTTGAATCTAAAACCTGATTTTGAGACTTCTTTTTGGATTTTGCCTGCTTTAGTCCAAAGTCATCACTATTTACTGTGAATCTATTCACAAAGCCACCATCATCTCCCAAGAGGATGTCATCACGGCAGACCTGGTCTGAGAACGGCACAACGCAAACACAGAGGAGGCAGTGATCCATGGGCTTTATAACGAAATAGTTTTCCTGGAAAGAAAAGAATATTTTTATTGAGCGGTTACTTATGCTTTGTTTAGTACATATTATCCCTATTATTTGAAGTCCAAATTGCACTGGAGGCAGTAGCAAAAATCAAGGTTCCAGGAATTTGCAAAACCCCAATGGAAATTTTTCAACAATTTAATGAAGTACTGAAAGCACTCACTCATCTGTGGCAAATAAGTTGCAAGATGCTCCCTGGCCCACACGGGATGAGAGCCACATTGGTACCCACTCCAAAGAGAAGTGATCTAACAGAATGTGAACATGATTTAACCTCATTAATACCACACTCAAGGGAAATTCTGCTGAAGATAATTCAAAAATAGCTACAGCACAATATTGACAGATAGCTTCCAGAAATTCAAGTCAAATATAGAAAAGGATATGGAACAAGGGGTATTCTTGCTCATACAAGTTGAATGTAGACTCAAAACAGAGAATACCGGAATGAAATATACTTGTGTTTTATTGACTGTGCAAAGGTATGGAATTATCTGGACTGTAATAAACTATGGATTGTATTGAAAGGGAGAGGAATGCCAGAAAAGTTGATTGTGCTTATGTGGATTCTGGCAAGAAGCAGCCTTTGAACAGTCTAAGGTAATAGCACGTTGTTTAAAAATCAGGGAAGGTGTGCATTAGTCTCACATCCTTTCCCCAGGCGTATTCACTCTATTTGTTCAGCAAATCACCTGAGAAGCTGGACTGTATGAATAAGAATGAATCACAGGATTGGAAAGAGGCACAGCAGCAACCTGCCATATGCAGATGACCTAAATTCGCTTGTTGAAAGCAAAGAGAACTTGAAGCCCTTGTGGACGATCATCAAACACTCTCACCTTCAGGATGGATAGCAAAATCAATGTGAAGAAAACAAAAATCCTCTCAATGAAACCTCCAGACAACGGCATGATAAAAACAGAACAAAGATCTGATTTGTCAGAGATTTCCTTCTGGAGGGACCCACAATCAATGTTCATGAAAGCAAGAGGCAAGAAGTCAAACGACTCATTGCATTGGGCGGATGTGCCGCACAAGAACTCCTGTAAGTGTTGAAGAGCAAGGACCTAGCTTTGAAGACTAAGGTATGCCTGACCTAAACCATGCTATTTTCAATGGCCTCACATGTATGTGAAGGTTGGACAATGACCGTGGAAGACTGAAGAAGAATCAGTGTATTTGGCTATAGTATCAGGAGAGACAGGACTCTGGAAAAGGACATCATGCTTGGTAAATTAGAAGGTCAGTGTAAAAGAGGAAGATCCTCCAGAAAATTGACTGATCAGTGGCTGCAAGAGTGGTCTGAAACATAACAATTGGGAGGCTTGCACAGTACTGGGCAATGTTTTGTTCTATTGTATCAAGAGCTAATATGAGCTGGAACTCAACAACAGTTTATACTGCCACCAAAATATCCTACCTGAATTTAGAGATCATCTCAGAAGTAGATTTGCAGCATGGAACACTAATTGTAGAAGACCAGGTAAATTGTGGGATTACATCAAGAACACCACACATGAATTCCCACAAAATAACTATCTATCTATCTATCTATCTATCTATCTATCTATATCAAAGATACAAAGGTACCTTTGCAACAAAGATACAACAGGCCAAATTAAACAAGCAGTTGATGTTGCTCCAAAACCCTGAGTTTTGTGGAAAGCATAGAGAAGTTGACTTATTATCAAATAGAACCCACATGGAAGAAGCACAACTTATGTGACCATGAAGTGTTGAAGAGATCAGGTACCAGGTATCAAAGGACTAAAAATTATATCACTATAAATAAGGGGAAGTACAGATTGGGGACCCAAAGGCCCAGCAATAGGTGAAGAAACATTCTCTTGCAGAGGGGTCGCGTGGAGGAGACGAACCAGTCTAGGTAGGTGTAGTAACAATGAAATAAGCAATGTTCCTCTAGTTCTTAAATGCTTCCTCCCTTCCCACTATCATGATCCTAATTCTACCTTACACATCCAGCTAGACCAGGGGATCTACACGGGTACGGATAGGAGCCGGAAACATGGGTAATTCAGGATAGATGATCCCTTCAGAACCAGTGGTGAGAGTGGTGATACTGGGAGGGTGCAGGGAAGGTATAGGTCAATTGCATATGACCTCCTCCCTAGGATATGGACAACAGGGTGAAGGGACACATTGGACGGTGTATGATGACAAAATAATGATAATTTGTAAATTATTGAGGGTTCATGGGGGAGGGGGAGAAGGGAGGGAAGGGAAATATGGGGAGCTGATTGATACCAAGGGCCTGGGTAGAAGGAGGATGTTTTGAGAGTGATGATGGCAACCAATGTGCAAATGTGGTCTGCGTACAATTGATGTATGTATCGATTGTGATAAAAGTGTGAGCCCCCAATAAAATGCTTTATTAAAAATATCAAATAGAAATGTCTGAATAAGAATGATGGGAGAAGAGGTGGATTAGCCGCTGCCAGAAAGGGCAAACATGTAGAACGGATTCAGTTAGAGGTCAAACAAGTAAACTTGAAGACAATGACAGAAAGCAACCTGCTATTAAGACACAGGTCAATGCCACTCAAAATTCAACACAGATGTAGGAGTATGCCAAGTTAAACAGTCCTACCAGACTGAATATAGGAACCAAGAGACAACCAATTGGTTACAAAGACAAACTTAAAAAGTAAATAGATGGCACAATGCAGTTATTTAAGTCCAATTGCAGAAGAAGTCATGTGGATTTCAAGAACTTGAGTGAAGGGGGGGCCAAAATATAGCAAATTCTTCTAACAAAGAAGGCAGAGTAGGACGCTGGAAGGACTACAAGACTTAGCTTAAGAGATGTGGCAGTTACCTAACCTCCTGTCAACTTGAGTGATGGGGTAAATGTAGCCTGTCAATCCGGTCGCAGCTTGATGACCTCATTTGGAGGTGAGCCTGAGATAATTAGCTCACTAGAGACCATGGCTAGTCTTTCTGCCTTCCCCTTCCTTCTGTTGAGACACCTGGAGACCCACGCCAATGATGAGATGCTTCCACTGCCACTGGATCCATGAGACTTTCTACCCACTGGCCCGTGATGTTCCTGCATTTGGCATCATTGCATGTGCTACATGAGGACAAAGAGGAATTTATGGATGGGGATCAGGCACAGGAGTTAATATCAGACTTATGAACTTGATGTGGACAAAGCTTGGGTATTTTCTCAATATACAATTGCTCTTTTATATAAAGCTTTTTCTTATACCCATGTGAGTGTCTATGAATTTGTTTCTCTAGCCAATCCAGACTAGAGAGGGACTAACACAAGGGAATGAAAAGATACTGAATATATATATATATATATATATATATATATATATATAATACAAAGACCTGGAATTAGAAAGCCAAAAGATGTTGACTATGGGGAGAAACCTGAATTGAAGAAAAAAATCAAGCTCTGCATGACAATATTAAAAGACTCTATAGACAAAGTATTTAACAATGCAGGAAGCTTCAAAAGAAGGTAGAAGGTATACAGATTGAGGTTACCAAAAAATTATTGTTCAATGTTTAATCATTTCGAGAGGATGTTATTGCTGTTAGGCGTCATCAAGTCAGCTCTGACACCCAGTGATCCAATTTACAACAAAATAAACACTACCTAGTTCTGTGGCCACCTCACAAGTGTTCGTATGTTGGAGTCTGTTGTCAATCCATCATGTTGAGGGTCTTCCTCTCTTTTCTAGCCCTCTCTTTTACCAAATATGATGTCCTTTTCGAGGTACTGGCCTCTTCTGATACTATCTCCAAAGCATGTGATAAAGAACTGATAGGAGTGAAGGAAAACTGCTCGGAGTCTTGAGGACGTTGGTGATAAAGTGACAGGAATAGATGGACTGTCAACTGACCAAGTTCAAAACGCTGATGCAGTGCTGAGAATGCTCAAATACCAAAGCCCAGAAATAGGAAAGAGAGCTACACCTGGGCAGACTTAATTGGATACATCTTTGTGCCCATTTTGGGGGAGGGTGTGTGGAGGGGAGTCACCCTACTGAAGGCAGAGTTTATGAAACATTACCTTTGCTATTATAAGCAGGCAACATTTGACTGAAAATAATTAAAAACCAGGTAGAGGAGTACATCAACTAGAGGCTGCCAAAAATCCAAGCTGGATTCAGAAAAGAATATAAAAAGGGGCTATCATAGCCAATGTGAGACATATTTTATCCAAAGCAGAGGATACCAGAAAGATATTTACTTGAATTTTATTGACTATGCAAAGGCATTGGATAATAAATTATGGACAACAATGAGAAGAATGGGAATGCTACAACACTTAATTGTGCTCATGAGTCTATACAAAGACCAAGACACAATTGTTTGAACTAAGCAAGTGGTTTTGAATAGCTTAATGTGGCAGTCATGTACTTGCATCAGTTTCATGATTGGGACTGTTGGGGTGGATTCTAGCCTGTCCATCTGGAGATAGCCAATGAGACCTCTGTGTGAGTATGGCTTTCTGAGAATCTGGGAAATCTTGTGATATTTTCCCCTTTCAGGTAAGAGACTATAGACTGAGTCTCTTGGAGTCGGTCTACTGGCAAGAAAAGATGGTGGCATACTGATAAACCCTCCAGGTTCCTCCTGGAAGGTGGAGGAGTCAGAGGCAAAGCCACATGGGCTTGCCCTGTTGGAACCACATCTCTGGGGCCAGGGAAGCCACAGAGGGACCTCTGCCAGCGCTGAGATGCTTCTGCCACCAATGGATACTGCTGATGGACCCTGAGCCCTGGAAATGAGGAGCCATGAGGAGACCCCTGCCAGTGCTGGGATGTTTCTACTGCATGTGCTTGGTGAGTCGGAAGGAGACTTTATAGACTGGTATCAGCCATATGAGTTAATATCAAACTTATGACCTTGGACCAGACTGAGTTGGGATGCTTGCTCAATGTTCTGTTTCTCTTGTCTATCTAGTCTACCCCAACAAACATACTTAAAAATCAGGAAAGTTGTGTGTAAAGGTTGGAGCCTTTCATCATAGTTATTCAATCTGTATGATGAACAAATGACTGGAGAAGCTGAACCATCCAAAGTTAAACAAGGCATAAGGATTGGGGAAAGGCTCAGTAATAACCTGTGGTTTGCTTGCTTGCTGGAAGTCAAGAGAATTTGCAGCACCTGCTGATAAAAAGCAGACTGCAGATCACAGAATGAATTACCATCCTGTGTAAACCCAAATCCTCACAAGCAGACCAATAGGCAATATCATGGTGAGTAAAGAAAATACTGACAGTGTCCAGTACTTGTTTTACTTGAATCAGTGGTCGAGGAAGTAGTAGTCACGAAATCAGCGGCATAATGCCTTGGAAAGCTCTGCCGAATAAGACCTTTATAAAGTGCTTAAAAACAAGGATGTCATTTTGAGGAGTAAGGACCGCTTGACCCAAGCCATGGTCTTTTTACTCACCTCATATCAATGTGAAAGTTGAAGAATGAATTGGGAATATTGGAGAAGAATGGGTGTAATTGAATAATGTTGTTGGCAAAAAAAGTACTGAAAACTTTTGTTAGAAGAACAAAGAAATCTTGTGTTATAAGAAATACAATATAAAATAGAAAGGGGGAACCAATTTCAGAGATCTACAAATAACCTCCTCTCTGGGGTACAGACAACAGGGAAGTGAGTGAAGGGACACTTTCCCCTTGATATTAAAAAAGTAATAACAATTTTTAAATTATTAAGGGTTCATGGGGGAGGAGAAGGGGGAGGGAAGGGAAATATGGGGAGTTGGGGGCCTAAGTGGAGGGAGGATGTTTTGAGAGGGATGATGGCAACAAGTGTGCAAATGTGGTCTGCATACAATTGATGTCTGTATGCAATAAAATGATTTACTTAAAAAAAAAGAAGGGGAAAAGAGGAGTTTATACCAAGGGTTCAGGTAGAAAATATTAGAAATGAAGATGGCAACATGCATGCAAATATGCTTGATCCAAATACTGTATTGAATTTTGTAAGAGTTATAAGAGCCCCCAATAAAATCACTGGGGAAAAAAAGAATTACAATGAGAATATTCCCTAAAGGTCAGGATAGTGAAATTTCACCACAAGTACTTTGGACATATCAGGAAGAGCCATTCCCCAAAGAAGGAAATTATGTTTGGTAAAGTATGGAGTTTTCCAAAGCTCCACAAAATGGATTAATTCGGTGACTGCAACAATCGACTCAAACAACAATTTTAAGGATGGGACATGGCCCCTGTGTATGGGAACTGACTTGGTGTCACTTATCAAAAGCACACTGTATCTCAGTGGCACTTAAATATTGATCTCGTAGCTGTAAAGTGGTTCCTTTGAACTCATGCAGAAGTCTCTCAGAAGATAGCTTCCCAAAGAGCACACCTCGAACACCTTATGAAGTAAAGTTGTACTCTGCACACATGTCTTTCCATATGATGAAATCAACTTAATACGAGTAATCACCAAAATCTATCTCAAAATAGGCATATAGTTTTTAGTAGACACATACTATAAAAGAAGATAAAAATTTAAATGTTAGTAGGGCTAGAAATCTGAAGAAAGAAAAGTAATGGGAAAATCGTACAAAATAAAGAATGCCAGTGTGCAAATGTGGCCTGCATACAATTGATGTATGCATGGATCATGATGGGAGTTATATGAGCACCCAATAAAATGATTTCTAAAAAAAGAGAGGAGGAAGGAGGAGCTTATACCAAGGACTCAAGCAGAAAATATTTGCAAATGAATATGGCAACATATGTATAAACATGCTTGATAAAATGAGGAATTGAATGTTATAAGAGCTGTAAGAGCCCCCAGTAAAATCATTAGGAAAAAAAGAATTTAGAAAAAATAAAGAATACATAAAGGCCATGAGTTTAGTGCATTAAAGCTGATAATATGTTTATCTTTATGAACTACTACCAGAAGGAAAAGGTATATTACAAGTTTCTGTGATTCACAGACGATGTATTTAAGGATAAACAAGAAAGTAGCTCAGGCAAGATAAAGTATATACCAGGTCATCCTAAAGAAGAAATTGTGATGCTGTGAACCACGTCCTCCAAAAAAGCCTTATGGTAAATTCAGGCATTGGAAGATAGCAGTGATGAAGACTGCTAAAAGGCAAACAAAACAAAACAAAACAAAATCTCTGTTGAGTTGATTGCAACTCGTAGAGACCTTATAAGACAGTTTAAGCTGCTTTGTGGGTTTCCAAGACTATAGCTCTTTATGGTCATAGAAAGTCTTAGCTTTCTCCCACAGAGCAGCTGGTAGGTGTGAAATTGATGACCAACTGGTTAGCTGCCCAATGCATCATCACTACCCCACCAAGACTCCTGCTAGAAGGCAAGATACCCAAAGAAGAGAACACGGAGGGATAGGCATTCTTCATGCTCAGGAGGCTGGCTGGTGACTACTCATCAGAGATGCATCTAGTAATGAGAAGAAGCCAAACCAAGATATTACCTGAATTTTTGACATTTCCTGAGCTGTTGAGTAGATGGTGATCCATTTATCTAATACAGTGGAAGAAAAAGTGTTTGGGGAGAATGGAATGATTGAAGTTAAAAGAGAAGTCCGTTTTAGATATGGTGAATGAGACAAAGTTTCTGACTTTATGTCGCTACCATTCTAAACACCATCCTTTACCAACTGTTTAATATACTGCAGTTCACATTTTAATAAAAAATGAAGTGATGGGGCATGCACTAGAGAAAATAACTAGTTCTGCGCCAATGCTGCTTTAGATTCTACTGTCAGAAGAGGCCACCATGAAGATGCCATCTTTCATGTTGAATCTGACTAACCTGGGTAATATTGGGGGGGGGGGGGAGTTGAGAAGGAAGTGTCTGGGAGAAGATGGAGCCATGTTCCAGTTAGGACAGCAAGGTTGGGGTCACATATAAGGATATTTCACTTTCAGGGAGAGAAATGGAGACAGGCAGGCAGGCAGGAAGGAAGGAAGGAAGGAGAAGAAGAAGAAAGATAATAGATAACAAGGTGATACACACCCTTCAACTATATTCAGAGGGGATTTACTGGAAGCATAATCCAGGGGGGAAGGGGGATCTTCAAATGGATTTTGGGCTTCCATAGCCTTCTGCAAACAATGTGTGCACAGTTTAAACTCTGCTAACATTCCCTCTTTCAGATCTGGACTATATATTTTACCATCCTTGGATCACATGGGCCAGTGTGCTTCTTCCATGTGGACTTAGTTGATGCTCCAGTTAGAAGGTTGCATGTTTTACGACAAGCCTTTAAAACCCCAGATGCTATTCTTTCTGATAGCTAAGGACCTTCTAGTATCTTATCTACACTTGACTCAGTCCCCATGTCTTCTCCTCAGTAATCTGTTCTTGAGCAAGAGCATCAAGCAGGGCCATGTCATAGGAACTGAATAACCTTGTTATCAGACAAAAAATCATTGTAAAGTTGATTATGGCAGATGTAGCTAGATTAAAATGTAATATCTTATCATTTGATCTCCCTTTGGACCCATTTTATAGTTGTTTCATTTTTTTTTAATGTGCAGTGAATTAAGACTCTGGCAAATTCTCTTTGATTTTTGACCAGGGATATAATAGCCTGGCTATCAAACAGAGTGCATTGGAAAGCGGTTTTAACACCCTATGATTTTGTCTCCCATTCGACCTATTTTTAATTTGTTCTCCTTTTTAATATCTTTCATTTTTTGTTTTTGTTTTCACTTCTTTTTTACTAATGCTTTTCCCTGTTTTATTTTGTTGTTAATTTTCTGTTGTTTTGTTTTTGTATGTTTTTCTGTATAAAAATTCATGGCAAGTAAATCTATAGAGAGTATAGCTAGATTCATGGTCTCTTGAGAGCAAGGTAGGGGAGATTGGGAGGAAGTGCTAGCTAGTAATAATGAGTATAAGAAAGAAGAAAATTTTCCAATATTGATCATAGTGATTAATGTACAACTTTTATCAATAAGATTGAATTATTGAATTGTGTGATGTGTGAATTATATGCCAATAGAGATGTTTTTTAAATACAGTAGAAGTGTGTTTCTAGTTAAATTTACCTATAGAAGAATTAGAACTTAACCAAATACAAGGGTACTGAACAATTTTCTCAGGAAAATAGAAACAAAGCCATTTGAAAAGAGAGAGGGGGGTGGGGCCCGAGAAGAGAAATGAAGGTTTAGAATACTCCAGAGGACTTAGAGAGAAGCTTGCCAAGGAAAAAAGATTGGCAGGAAGCATTGAGAACTGAGTGGTGTTTGCAGATCCTCAGTGCGTGGAACCCAATACCAAACTGTATTGTTTTAAGTATTTCACTAACACGGATTAACTGCAGTGAAGAAATAGAAAGAATATCGCCTCTACATAGGACTAGCGTTTGGAAATATGGAGACTTAAGAGAATAGAGGGTGAAGATCATCTTATCCTACACACACTCCACAAAATATGGTGTCTGAGAGAAAAAGTGAAGCGTGAGGGAAACTGATGATCGGGCTATGTGGCTTCAAGGAACTAGAAGTCCCTGTGGAATTGAAAAACAAGCATGAAAGAGCGCTGGAAGAAGGATTATGATCAAAATATAAGACTTTAGAGTTTAAGGCTTTAGAAGTTACTACAGCCTTGGGTAATACAAGTCCTGAGAAGAATGGACACTAACACCCACCTCTTTCAAGCATAATTAAGCACTTGATTTTAAGATTATTTTTTTATGAAATAAAAGCGGGCTGGAGAGAAGGCTTTGAACCTGATAACATGAGCATATTCAGATACATATTATTTGGAATCAGAGAATGAAATAAAAGGGGGAAAATGGTCTCTTTCCTTTAAAAAAGACCAGAAAGCAATACACTGTGCACTAAATTGAAAAGGTCTTCATTTCCAATTAGATTTGTACAAGATCAGTGCTGAACTTGATCTGATTTGAACTTAATTGATAAATTGAGGCTTACTTAATTAAGTCTTTAAATGTTATATATGAGAAAACAATGCTCAAATTTAAAAAGTGAATTGCTCAAATCCTACCAGTTTTGAAAATATTTCATTTCTCTGAATATTTCTCTTGGCAGCAGTACCTGGCTGTTCCCTTGAGCTTTATAATCCCAGACAATGATGGTCCTTTCTGTAGTGGCAACGATTCGTTTCAATTGAAAGAGGTAATCACATCCTGTAATCCAGGAAGTATCCTAATAAAAAAGCACAGAATTAGTGAATTAGGGCATAGGGGTGGTGGGTGAGCCATGTGTATCCTTCTATCATATGATGCTGCCAGTTATTAAAGGTTATTTATCTGTTAAAAAACCCATTTGCTCCTTTCTTGGCAGAAACGCTCACAATGTATTCCTCTTGATGTCCGGAGGAAAGCTAGGCATCTTTTTCCCTTTCATTCTTCCCCTGAGTTTCTCAGTACCTTCAAATGGGCTGGAGAACCATTCCCCAGAAAACCACGAGACCTGACAAATCAGCATTTTTTGTGCATTAGTCGCTCATGTAAGTTCACTTCTTCACCTACCCCCAGAGAAGTGAGACCTGGGACACTGATACAGGTAGTTCTCTGACCTTGTCTGAATGCCTATCATTATTATCTGGAAAAAGAGTTTAGTGATTCTCTGGTTTATTTTTTAGGCTGAG
>PVJH01023188.1:0-35295 GCA_004026705.1 Nesogale talazaci | reverse complement strand
GGTGCAGTGTACCTGCTGCTAAAGGGACAGAGTGAGAGGGGCTAGTTCTAGATGACCAGACTGAGAGAGGAAGATCAGATGTCCTTGAAAGGAAGGAAGCTTCTAGCATGCCCTTCAGCTCAGGCTGCCAGACATGCCTGCCATTGGAGCCAGCTCTGTGCCAATTCCCTGCCCCACCAACTAGCATTTAAGCTGTCATGGTGTGGGAGGTGGGCCTGTTGCCCTTGGAAACCTCCAATCTCTTGTCTAAGCAGAAAGAAAGAGGCCTTCTGCTGTGTGAGTGGAAAAGGAAGAATCCGCAGCCCCTCACACTGTCCCCCCTTGTGCCCAGCCCCTGCAGCACCTCCAGTCCAGCCCAGCCCAGCGCAGGCCAGGGCATGCTCACGCCCCTGTCTAAGCCCTTCAGCTGAAGGGGGCTGAGTCAACGCCCCATCTTAAGGGCCCATGGGTGACAAGCCTGCACTTCTCGGACCAAACACAGTTCCTCTGCCCCCTCTGCCCTGCATGGGGCCAGTGTTGCTTTTGCAATCGTCACATGCTCACTGTTAAGTTGTGAAACCATTCGTGTCCTTGAAGGGGAGAGAGCCATATTGTCCAGGGTAGGTTAGGCATGGACCCAAGAAAGACGGCCCCTATGGAGAAGGGGTGGAGGAGCCAGGGGACAAGGGGAATGGATGCAAACAGCAGATCCAGCTAAAGTTTGTGGGGTCACAACGGGGGGAGGAGGGCTGACAGAAGAAAGAGAACCATGACATGCTTTGAATACCAGAAAGGCAATTGGAGAAAGTAGGAGAAGATATTATGTCTTAGAAATTAAAACTGAAGCCCAGGAGAGGATAGGGGAGGCTCTCAGTAGGGGGAGGGGTGGGCTGGTCTGTCTGGAGGATGGGACAGAGCAGAACATTCTGCTAGAGGGGAGTTGGGGGGACTGTGGCAGGCCTGGAGAAAGGGGGAGTGGGAGGTGGGTACCCACCGCAGCATCACCCAGCCTGGCAGGGCAGGGATAGAGGCCTTCAATGTGAAGACCTGATGGCTGACTGTGTGAGGGGAAATTGAACCCTTCGATGTGGGTAGAGGAGAAAGTGTGGTGGAGGCGTGGCCAGAAACGGGGGTGTGACCTGTTGGAGCTGAAAGGCCATGAGGGAGGTCATCAGGGATCAAAGGAACAAGGCACATGGAGGGCAAAGGTGGAAGGGCGGCCCTGCATGCGCCTGGACCCCCGGCATCACCGTGGGCAGGAGACAGTCCAACACCAACCGGGAGTCTCAGGCACCAGGACTGGGGACAGCAAGGCCATCACCGGATCAGAAATAAACGCTGGAAACAGAGCCATGGGAAGGCCTGTGTGGAGGAGGAACTGACGGGGCTCCCAGCTTCTGGAAGCTGGCTGGCAAATCCGTCTGTACTCAGCGGATGCTGAGGGGACAAAACACCTAGACCTCTTCTGCGCTCAACTTCTCGGCACTGAAGACTTTCCAAATCAATGGTTACTTTAAAAAGGGATGATTCCCTCAGTCCCCGGACTGCCCACTTGCATCTTAAACTTGTCAAGAGTGCAGAGGACACGCAGGTGCTTGGCAGGTGGCAAGGAGGGGGCGCTCACCTGTGTCTTGGAGTCTGGCCTCAACCAAGGAAGGACTCCGGAGCGTCGCAGCTCTGCCATTTGGGCGTTGAGCTTGTGAGCGAGGATGATGGTGAGGGGCATGCACTCCTCCGTCTCGTCGGTTGCATAGCCAAACATCAGACCCTAGAGGCAGAGGGCAGGACTCTGCTGCAGGGTGGCCACTGGCTTCTGGGTTACGATTTCCCTGAAGCAAGCTCTGATGAGGAATCACATGTCTAGAACTGCGCTGGGCCCTTGGGGAGGGAGGCCATGGTCCTTGAACCCAACTCTGGAAGCCCGGGGGGTAGGGGTGGGTCAAAATGAGGCATGAGTCGCCATCGCCTCCTATGGCGTGCCGACTCCCCACTGCCACCCCAGGGAAGCAGGCAGGTCAACGTGTCCCAAACCTGGCTCGTGGCTCCTCAGCTCTTGTACCCAAATGATGATCTACCACAGTGTGACCAACTGAATGGTTCATGGAGGTCACCAGCTGGCTCTTCCATGTGGCTCGTGTCAGATCCAACCAAGACAGGCCATCCCACTGACCCAGCTCTGGGCAGCAGGGGGAGGTACCTGATCTCCCGCACCGACGTCCTCTTCGTTCCGGTCTAAGTGGACGCACTGAGCAATATCCGGGGACTGCTGTTCCAGGGCCACCAGCACGTTGCAGGTCTTGAAGTCAAAGCCTGGGCAGTAGGAAGCAAGCCTAAATGAGCACTTGCAGGTGGGGTGGGGGGCTCTGACAGCAAGCCCAGAGTGGATGCCCAGAACAAGCAAGGACAGCAGCCCCTCACGTGGGTCTGGACAGACGCCTGACAGGAACGCAGGTAGCATGCACACAGCTCTGAGTGGGAGCGAGTAGGGGGAGCTGTGGTCTCAGCCCCTCATCCATGGGCTTCCCAGAGGCCCCGGCCAAGGTCCCGTTGGAACATCAGTGCAGAGCTAAGAAGCCCATGTGTGGTGTACGTCTCACCCCACCTGCGATGAACAGACATGGGACTCTCACATGATGCAAATGGTCTCGGCAGTCGTTCCTCTGTCCTTGAGACAGGCCCAGAGACAGGACCAAGAGAAGTGCGCTGAGGCTCAGAGGCAGAGAGCTGTTCCTCCCACCAGGTTTGGCATGCAGGGGACGGAGAACAAGTCATACCCTACGTGCCCTATGCGGCTTGGCCATCTCTCTCTCTCTCTTTTTTTTTTCTTCTATTCACACTGCCAGAGTGAGCCAATGGACTGTGGAGATGTCTCCAAGAATAAAAGAGAAACTCCTTAGAAGATCATGCTATAGCCCTGGTCCCCTGAGGATCCTCAAATCATGAGCCCACACGTTTCCTTTAGTCAGAAGGAAGGGAGGCTTGGCCGTGCACATGGCACACTTCTCGGCTCCCCCTTTGGTGAAGGAGAGCCACCTGCCTAGAACACACTTCTTGGATTCTGCTTCCCCGTGGGGCAACCTTTTGGTGAGGGCACCTGCCAGCCTGGAGCAAACAGAAACTCTGCCAGTTACCAAGCGGGCTCCCTCTCCCTCTCCTTTCTAGGGGGACCCTGTGTCCCTTCTGCTGAGGCCCACTCGGGCACCCCCGACTGTCTGTGCACCCAGGCCTTGCGCACTGACTCTTGTACCTGGGTCTTCTAATGCATTCCCATAGTGCCTTTCGCCTGTCCAGTGCTATTTCTTGGACTCTGCTTCATGGCCATCAGTTCTTCCCAACTCCCAGACCTGATCCAGTCACCGATGCTCACCTTCAATTTCCTGCCACACCTGTTGCCCTCCTCTGGCATCAGGCTCTGCCATGGAGCACTGGTGCCCTCTCTGAACTCAGAGCCAGGCTGGACTGAGACCACAGGCTGACCCTGGGGCCACAGCCTGGCCGACGCATATGGTATCACGACCCAAGCTCATCTTTGTCTGTGCCTATGCTGGTATCATTTAGTGCAAAGTCCTCAACCTGGTCCGCCATTTCATGGTCATGTGACTGCACACACACTCTATCTCTTCTACTTCTTCAACTGTGTCTAAGTATGCCAATGTCTAAGTCAGGGCGCCTCACACTTTTTAAACAGGGGTGGGCAGCTGACTGTCCCTCAGACTGTTGGAGGGTCAGACTATAATTTTAAAAAACTATGAACAAATTCATGAGTTAGCTGCTAAGCAGGATAGGCAGTGACAGCAAAAACACCCGGCGGCCAGATAAATGTCTTCGGCGGGCTGCATGTGGCCCACGGGCCGTAGTTCGAGGATGCCTGGTCAGCATTCCTATATCTAGAACTGCACTGGACCCTTGGGGAGGGAGGCCATGGTCCTTGAACCCAACTCTGGAAGCCTTTGTGTGTGTGTGTGTGTGTGTGTGTGTGTGTGTGTGTGTGTCAAAATCAGACAGGAGTGAGCATAGCCTCCCACAGCGTGACCGCTTCCCAAAGCAATAGACAGGACAGTGTGTCTTCTCAGCACAGAGAAGGCAGCTTGTTTTCCTGGGTGCCTCTTTCTCCTCCAAAGACTTAGCACTAGAACGCAGCAGCCTCCTTAAACATAATCAGTGTGCGGTGGTGTGCCTGTGCTAGTTCAAATGCCGGAGTCTTGGACTGTGGGCAGGTAGATGGGGGAGTGGGCAGGGAGAAGACTTCTTTTCCTGGTGCTATCTGCACTTCCACAGACCTGGAAATCAGATTCGGTTCAGGCGGACTGGCTCCGAGAGCCCAATACCAATGCCTATCCAGAGGCCCTTCTACCCACCTTTGGCAGAGTCATCATAGCCGATGTGCTTGATGGTGTCTCTTACCACCTTCTGGTAGTCCACCATGGCCACAGAGGTGATCTCCCCACACAGCAGCACCATGCCCGTCTTACACACGGTCTCTGCAAGGGAGGAGGGGATTCAGCAAAGGAGGCTCACATACACAGACCCCTCACGGCACTGAACAGAGGCCCACAGAGGTCTCACGAGGAATCCATTTCAGAATGAACGCGGCAATGCTCAGAGAAAGACGAAGTCCTCACACTGAGCGCTATCTTCCAGTGTAGTGTGAAGAATAAAGCTTGGGGAAGGATTTGGTCACACTGGAGTTTTTTGTATCAACACCGGGTGTTTGTGTAACCTCAGTCAAGTGATTGAGCGGGTCAAGCCCCATTTTCCCCCCACTTTTGAGGAAGAAACTACTATTCTGTGTAAGGATTAAAAGGAGACCAAGAAAAGGCTATCAATCTCTGTTAGACCCATCCCTCCCCCATTCCCAATGCTCCAGCTTTGCGTCAGGCTTCAGGGATGGACGTCATGACAAAGGACTCAAGAACATCAGTTTTCTCTACAACTGTTTCCAAAAGGTATGGGTGGAGGTCTGTATCATACTTGTCCCCTAAATGAGAATGCCACCAGGGAGGAAGGTGGCATCTGGGCATGACAGCCAGAAGAAGATAGATTGAGCCTTGTGCCAGGCACTTATCTCTACCCAGGGACTATAGCCAAGACCCGCTGCTGTGGGTACCCCAGGGAGCAGACCTTATGAACATATTCGACAGGTAAGAGATTGGACCTGGTCACCTCTAGGATTCTTTACACCAGCAGTTCTCAACCTGTGGGTCCTGACCCCTTTGGGAGTCAAATAGGGGTAGCCTGATACATAACAGTAACAAACATACCGTAATGAAGTAACAACAAGAATGATATTGTGGTTGGGGGTGGGGGGTGTCACCACAACACGAGGAATTATATTAAAGGGCCGCAGCATAGGAAGGTTGAGAACCACTGTTCTAGATTCTTTCCCTGCTGAGGACACCAACAGTGTCACCTGCCAAAGAACGTATGCCCAAAATAAAATGAAGGCCTATACTTGAGTGAGTACCCACGGCACAATGATGTGCATGTGCAAGAAGATTTCAGGACTTTACTGCAACCAAAAGACCCTTTAGGAGAACTATTGGCTTCATTAAAAACTGCTCTCTGGTTGCTGTTAAAGGGGAGACCAGTGATTCTAAAACCTAAGCAGGCCACAAACTAGGGAAGAGGCCAGGAAAATATCCAGATCTTTGAGGGACTGCCAAGAGACTTCTAGAAAGGGGGTGGATCTCATAACCACTCAGCAGCTTCCCTGGTTTCCAAGAGCTCTAAGGACTCTGAGAGGCTCCCCGCTCGCTCCCAGGGAAAACAAGGGTCAAAGAGGCCGAGGTCCAAGTCGATCCTCTGTGATTTATGGTTGCTCGGATTATCCACGGCTAAATCCTTACCAAGATAACTGCCAATTGGTTTCATGATCAAAAATGCTCTTTCCTCCATTTTATTGCATAGGGAAGGTTGCAGACTTAACAACTCTACTGCGGACCAGGGGACAGAGATTTTGAAACTCCATTGTCTTAACTCCCCTCCTCAGTCCAACCCACTGAGATCGCCAATGCCCAGGAGCCAGATCTCTCTCACCGCAGGCCACCTTGGCGTTGGGGTCTTGCTTGAGATGGGCATCCAGCACCGCATCACTGATCTGGTCACAAATCTTATCTGGACAAGAGAGAAAATGTGGAGAATCACTGAAACACTAGGTATAATCTACCAAAGATGTGAGTAACTAGTTTATGCTATCAGTTGGTGCATCAAATCTGCCTACCTAACAGGACACCTTTTGTAAGCTACAAAACAAAACTATAAACACCGTGGAACTTTTTATTTATTTACTTAATTTTGTTTATTAAGCCTAATTTTGGGTGATGTATGTTATCCATGGAATTCTCCAAATAATAAATACACTTCCAAATTAGTCCTTCTAAAAGTTCAAAGTTAATTTGTGTGCATGCACATGCGTGGACACACACAAAGGCCTCTTGTAACCAAATTGTCTCTTGCTTCTCCACATATTATTTTTCATGTGACTACCTGGAAAGATCCTAGAAACAGAAGTTAAAATAGTTGATAGCATCAGGTGCCAGGTTGAAGAATCTCAATGAACAAACACATGCACCACACCACAAGTTCCACCACACCGCAAGTTCCACAAGGTACTGTACATTGTTTATTACCCACTACATCCAACCCCATCCCTCCATCCAAGAGAATTCTACAGAAGGATGCCTACACACCTTCCCTGTTCTGCAGGACATTTCCATATAAGTCTCACAGCTCTGCCCCCATGGTCACCTGGCATCCTGATGCCAGATGTCCTGATGGATGGTTTGGACCACATTGTTCAAGGTGGGACTTGAAGATATGCAGCATGACCTGGGATTTGATCTTCCTTCAGTCTCTGTCTAAAAGACTCCGGAGGGTCTAGCATGCTCACTTGAGGGCACCATGGAAAAATCTCCTCTTGTTGGGGGTGCTGTGAGCTGTCAAAATTCATCCTTGAAAGTGGCCTCTAGTTATGCATGTCTTAATATTAGTGTTCAAAGTACACATAGTCAGTTCTTAATAGATTAATAAGGCTTTAAATTGGAGATAAGTTTTATAATTAAAGATTCAACTAACTACCATCAAAGACTGACTCTCCAATAGCTCTTAGGAATTGCTAATAAATATATGCAATATTAAATATAAGGTTTTTTTATTTGCTTTGTTGTTGTTGTTGTTGTTGTTGTTGTAGCTGTTTTAATCTTCTCTCTTGTCAATGGTAGACCATGGTTGTGAATCTAAGTTGATCTGAGTCCAGAATCTCTGACTAGCCTATCAGGGTGGGGCTCTGCCTACTAACATATCCTAAAATGAATATAAATGATGACCACTTTAGGTTTACCCACCAGAACTTCTAAGAGTTAGTTACAATGCTGATTACAGATGTTCAAAGGACGTGTCTCATATGCTCCCTCTCCTCAGGAAGAATTCCAACAGCCACTATGGATAAATTGATGTCAGGTAAAGGGGTCAAGAAATATCTGACCACAGGACAGGACAGATGTGAAGGAGTCATTTTGAACAGTCTTTAGATTTTCACATTTTTAAAAATCAATATCACCTGGTGGGTTCCAAATAGACAGGCATTGATCTTCTTGGTAAGTTAAAAAGAAAATATTAGCTTTATCTTCCTAGTCGTGAGAAATTCAGCAATAAAACATAAAGATATCGGGCCGCCCACTCCCATCAGAGGGCAGTGATGTCCCCCCCAAAAAAAGAAACCAAAAAAACCCATAAAGACATCTAGCCTTATGGGAAGCTGATTTACCATGTATACTTGTGTGTAAACGGAGTTTTTCATTACATTTTTAATACAGTTTTTGTGGGAAAATTAGGTACATTGGCTGATATTCGGGTTGGCTTATACTTGAGTATATATGGTATTTGGTTAATTTAGAATGGCAAGTGAAGGAGGAGCCAATCAAATTATTAGCTTGCTGTTAGGTAGAAAAGATGTGAGTGGTCTACCAAATCCTCCTTGTCTGTCTGTGAGGCACACTGATATTGTGTACAGTGAATGGGCCATGCTTGGGACCTCTGACGATGTCCTCCAGCTGGAGTCAGTCTCCTGGTCTGTATAAGGCCGTTACTGCCATCAGACTGTTGAGAAGTTGCCAGATATACTGATGAACCTAAGAATATAAATATAGTCTTAAATAGATTTAGTTTATATATTTAATAGATATAATATATTTAGTTGATATATTAAATAAATATAATGATGTATTTAAGAATAAATATAGCAAACCCCAAACCTCTAATTATAAAGTTGTACATAATAGAAGAGTCTATTCCCTAACTGAACCAAAAGGTTATCCTGTACATTGTGGAAACTTGATCAGACTTCCTGGCCTCTACTTATTGGATGTCAGTTGCATTTCCACCCCCACTCCACTAATTTTGACATCTGCACATGTTTCTAGGAGGAGCAAAATTGGCCTTGGTTGAGAACCATTGGGTGGAAGGAGCTGTGGATTGAAATGTCCAAAGTTGACATGTAAGGTATGGGAGATGAATATCTTCAAGGAGGAAGGAAGATGAAAAAGTCAGGCTAATAAATAAACTACCAAAAAACTACAAATGCTAAAATGAATTTTGAGGATGCTGACTAAGTATTAAAAGAAGGAGTCCTTTTGCTGTCGTGATGTAAGAGTTAGGCTGCTAATCCAAAGGCCAGCAATTTGAAATTGCCAGTCACTCTACAAAATAAATATGAGGCTTTCTGTTCCTGTAAAGATTTACAAACGTGGAGACACACAGGGACGGCTTTGTTCTGTCCTGTCAGGTCACTGTGAGTCAGAATTGACTGGATGACAGTGAGCTTTGGATTAAATAGCATAAACCAATGTTTTCAACTCCCAGCGTTCTCCAGATCATGGTTCTCATAGTGAGGTCCCCCAACCAAGAGAATTAAAATCACCTTTTATTGGGGTGGAGATGGGTGCTAAAACAGATGTGGGCTGATTGTACAATTACATGTGATATGAATGAACTATCCAATGATATGATATGTACTGTATATACTCGAGTATAAGTTGACCCGGATATCCGCTGAGGCACCTAATCTTACCATAAAAGCTTGGCTTTTCCTTGACTAGATATGGATAGTTACTTGCCAATAAAACTGTTGGGGAAAAAGAGATGCATATTCTCTGAAGCAGAGATTAAATTGTGAGCACCTGGTTTTCAGGAGGCTATGGATGAGAGTGGACGAGCAAAATCCATTTGCAGGGTCCATACTCAACCCACTCTAGGGAGTTAACAGCCTTGTTATCAGACAGAGGGCATGGTAAGTGGATTATGGTAGATGTAGTTAAGTTAAAAAGTCCTGTCTTATCATTTGATCTCCCTATTGACCCCTTTTAAGTTGTTTCAATTAAAAACAAGCAAACAGTGATGAGGAAATCCACATGGACGAAGCTTCTGGTCCATCCCCTCTGACAATAGGCCCAGGAGGTGAGCAGCCTTGCTGCCCTGCAGGTGCATTGGACATGCACTCATCTCCCTTTTGGCCTCGATTTGTTCTACTTTTTAAGTATTTTCTGCTTTCTTGTGTATTGAGGTTTTTCTGTTTTCCTTCATTACTGTTAGTTTTAGCTGTTTTTTTGGTTGGTGGCATATTTTTTTCTGTATGAAAAAACGTGGGGTTTGGGGAGTATATTTTTCTGTATGGTATATACGTCTACATGAAATCCATGATGAGTAAATTTACAGAGAAGTATCTGGATTCGTGGTTTCTTGTGGGTAGGTGGGGAGCTAATGACAAAGAGTACAACAACAAAGGGAAAAATGTAAAATGGATTGTGGTGATGATTGCACAACTCTTCTTAATACGATTAAATTATTGAATTGGATGGCATGAGGATTATAGCGGAAGCCTGGTGATGTAGTGGTTTTGCTTTGCACTGTGACTCTCAAGGCTGGCAGTTCAAAACCACCAGCTACTCCTTGGGAGACAGATAGGGCCTTCTCCTTCCATAAAGTGTGATCGTCTCAGACACTCTCAGGGCAAGGCTACTGTGTCCTACAGGGTCGCTCTGTGTTGCCATGGACTCGGCCTCAGTGAGTTTTTTCAATGAGTGAATTAGATGCCAATAAAACTGTTAAAAAGAGAAAGACGTGTACCGGGTGTAGTCTCTACTCTCCCCCCACTCCCACCTCGTCCTCGGACCTACTGCATTCGACTCTAGGTTGAGGTTCAGCAACCTGTTTTAACAAGTCCTTCAGAAGATTGTAGCGCACGTGGAAGTCTGACAGCCGGCGTTCTAGACTTCGAAATTGAGTTTCCGAAGGTCTACCCGAGTTCTTGCGGCTATCAAGGAAGATCCTCTCACGCCCCCGGTTCACGACCCACCCAAACTCTCAGGGAACACGGTTGTCCACATTTTCTTCTGCCGCCACGAGTCATGTGTATTTCCCTTAGCTCATCTGCCTAAGACGTCCAGGACGCAGGGATCTGTCTGTCTGGGCACCAATGAGAAGCGTGGCCAAACATTTCCTCACAGTCTGCGCTTATCTGCAAAATTTAGTGCCCCATGGCCTTGTGTGAGGGAACAGTCTTTGTTGACATAAGCTGCTCACTGATAAGAGATGAAAGGAACACTAAAAATACATGTTTGGGGGTGGGTTCACACACCTACATGCCCACATATGGGACCTATAAATATAAATATGTATAAACATGTGTCTATCGATAACTACGCTCATGGCTGCGGAGTCAGTTCTGACTCAGGACGCCCCCATAGGATAGGGGAGAAATGGTCCTGCAGGGTTTCCAAGACTCTCGTTCTTGCTGGAGTAGAAGTCCAAGTCTTTCTCCAGGGAGGTGACCAGTGGCTTCAAACTGCTGTCCTCAGAGCTAAGAGCCCAACTCCTACCACTGCACCACCCGCGCTCCCTCATGGGGTCTAAGCTTCCATGGGGTGCAGCCCTCCTGCGCTCGCACCCCCTCTGCGGCCCCACTGTTTTGAGATGCGACCCGTGGGCAGCAGCTATGGCCCTCACCTTCGTCGTCCCCTCACAGATTTGTCCTTTGGTCCATAGGCGACTGTTTCATCAAGCTACAAAGTATTAAAAGGCTAAACACACCCACTTCTCTAGCCCTTGCACGAGTAACGTCCTCGGCTCTGACTCAGCCTAAGCTGGCAATGCTGTCTGTCCAGGCCGAGCCTCTACTCACCAGGGTGTCCTTCTCCCACAGACTCAGACGTGAACATGAAGGCATTCTCCTCGCTCACCGAGCCGTCGCACAAGCCGTCCACCGGCCCGTTCATGTCTCCTGGCTCCTCTGGGCAGTGTCTTCAGAGAAGCAGTTCCGACGCTGCCTTGAGCCTGGCAGGTTGTCCTTGGCAGACACGCAGAGATGGTTCCTGCTTGGCCACGAGGAGCACGTGAACGCGAGGTGGGACAGGGGGAGAGGACTGAGCATGAGGTGTCACTCCTCCAGCTGGCTCCTGAGGGACTCTTATATATGGACAAGTGGAAAACACCTGAATAATCATGAGGGGAAACTGGAAGAGTCCACTTCCGGGGAGGGGAGTCTCCTTACCTTGGAAGGGTTAGTCCTCTGTGCCCTGGTATCAGGTGGGAAAGGCAGTGCCACTGGCTCCCCGCTGAAACTCCTGTGGCCTCTGTTGCAGTTCTGGGGCTTCTCGCCACGTGGCTCAGGCATTCGCAGGCCCGGGGGTGGGGGTGGGGGGTGGGGTTCTGTGCACTCGGCGCCTCTCCCAGAGACACGGTTTACACTGGGATTACAGCGGACCGTGGGTGTCGCTCATCCTCCCCCTCCCTTAGTCTGGCCTGGGCGCTTCCCCACCTTCCCCTCTTCTGAGAGCAGGAACAAGCACCTGTGTCCTGTGCCAACCACAAGGTTACACAACCTACCTAAGGGTTCCATTGTTCTAAGATGCTGTCTGTCATATCAATAATCAAGGTTCTAAGGAATATTGGACTGGTTGCACAGATCAGTGGTCCTCCGAAAGGACTTTTGAAAGACTGATTCCAGGAAAGTTGCCACCCTCCAGTTTCCCAAGGGTTCCAGGTGAGAAATTAAATATTTACGTGCTCAGTCCGATGCACTTGATAGACATCCTGTACACGTAACTCCTGCACGGTGCTTGCTTTGAAACACCCCTGGCCCTGTCCCACCCCACCTACCAACCCCCAAAATTTAAAACATGGCCATTGAGTCAACTCCGACTCATAGCAGCCTCCTGCTGGACAGAGTAGAACTGACTCTGGGTTTCTGAGAAGGTAACGCTTTACAGGAATTGAAAGCTTCATCCTCCTCCCCAGGAGTGACCGGTGGTTTTGAACTGTTAACCTTGCAGTTCCCAACTCACTTGTAACCACTGTATCATCAGGGCGACCTGGGTCGGAAGCAGACAGGTAACATCCTTACCAGCAGCAGCAGCTCTCGGGTCATTTTATCTCACTCTGGGATGTAGCTGCGTCCCCAGACTCGAGGGATGGCTTGAGCAAGAGTGAGAATAGGCGGATGAGCCAGTGCCCCCTAAAATGCAGTAACAGGTAACCACCCTCAACCCTAGTGCATGGAGGAGAGACTGGAGGAACTGCCCCCCTTGCTCCCCACCCCAACGCACAAAAGAGGCAATGGCCCAACTGACGGTTTTGATGACCAAAACAAATCGTGTTGTTCCAAATCGTGAATCTTGCTCCTTGGTGAACAATGGCAGTACTGGCTCCCCCAGAAGATCAAAGCTATATGTACATGGCCTCGTCTGCGATGAAGGAGGGGACTGTACCCCTACGAATCAGAGGCATTTAACAGTGAGCTGGAGTGTTTAGGCACAAGATTGCTGAAAGTTCAGAGGACGAGGCGACAGGAAGGGCAGACCAACGAGAAATCAAACAGGGACTTTCGGCAAAACAGCCTCTGGGGTCAGCACCCAGGACTCCTGTTTGCACTTAGAAGGTTTCAACACTGCCGCCCCGGTGTCAATTTCTTCTGGGTACATTTATTTTGAACCTGGGGGCAACACGAGCTAATGTTTAATGAGAACTATAGACCTGGGTCTTTGCAGCAGTTTGACCAATATTCCGGCCATTATCTTCTAATTTGCTTTAAAAGAAGATGAAATTTGAGGAAGTAAATATCAAGGTTCCAAGAGTTTACAAGGAGTCAGAAAACCAAGCAGCCTGCCGCCTTCTGAATTCTAAAATGGGTAGCAGTGTTATTGGGTGTGGGGTGCCCCGGACAGAAGAAACGTGGGCAGCATGCCTCTGTAACGTGGACACCCAGTTAGAGGGAGGGGGGAAAAGCTTGCACCATCCTTATAACATGTTTCCCAAATATGAGGTCGCCTTAAGGAGCCCTGGTGATGGTGAGAACCTGGACTGCAAGCCTCCTGGCTGGCCGTTCAAAACCGCCAGCAGCTCCTCTGGGCTTTCTACTGTAAAGAATTACAGCCTGGGAAACCCACGGGGGTTCGATATGAGTCAGCCTTAACTTACTTGATGGCAGTGAGTTCATAGTTTTTTTTCGTTTGTTTTTTGAGAAGCTGCCTTATAAGTCAGTCTCTCAACAGTTAACTGTCATGAAGCAGTGTACAAGGCAGAGATGACAGTGCGGACTTTTTGGCTCCAGACAAGCTTACAAGCTTCTTGAGGCTACTTTTTCCTGCTGTGAAACAGGTTAAGTAATTACCTACCTCACAGCTTTGCTGGGAGAACTATTTATGTTGGATGAGTACTGAGCATCATAGTGGCACACTATAAAAGTTTAATGTATATTAGCTAATGCTATTGTTTAAAGCCTTCAACATACATATACATGATTTTCTTATGAATAAAAATAAATCATGGATCTGTGTGTATGTGTGTGTACATGGGTATAGATGTAGAGAGACAGACAGATAAACAAAAAAATGGAGAGTTAGCAAAAAAAAAATATTGTTACTAGAGTTCCACTTCATATATGCATGGCTTTACCCCAAACAAATCATATTTAAACAAAAAATATTACCTGAAATAATAATCCATATAGGAAAAAGGTTCTAAAATGGATTGTGGTGAATCCTTGGTAAAATGGATGGTACGACTCTTCTTGAGATGGTTGAACTATTGAATTATATATGTGGATGAAGTGCCAATAGAAAACAGCATATCTCTGAGATGAATAGATAGTTCCACACAAGTTCTCTCAGTAATATATTTATCAGTAAGATACTTGCCTTAATCTCATTTGAACACCTTCAAGAAAAAGTGACTTCTGAGGGGGTTTGCTGGGCCAGTTCATGTCCAGGCACATGTCAACTCAGAAGGCCATGGGGCCTGTATATTCTTATTCCAAAGAGGGTGATGCTCCTTTTCTTGGAGGACACAAGATGACAAGAAGAGCTTATTGGCTGAGCCCTGGTGGCCTAGTGGTTGTGTGCGGGACTGCGGCCCACAGGGTTGACAGTTCAAATCCAGCAGCAGCACTCCAGGAGCAAGACTGGGCTTCCTACTCCCACCAGGGCAGTGATGCCACACACAAAAAGAGCTTATTATGAATACATTTTAAGAAAATTGAAAATGGAGCATTCCCCCCATCACAACCTGCCCATTTTTGAGGGTGTCAAGTGTTGTCCTGAGTATTTTGTTGGAAAAAATTACTCCAGCCACCCTACTACAGCCATGAGCTTGCTGCTTCAGACATTTTTGATACCTCAAATTCAAAGAATATTTTATAAGGGTATGATTTGAGTCTCTCAGGGACACCAAAATGGTCATTTCCTCTTATGTAAATGGAAGGGATCCTTTAGAAATGACTGGATGCAAACATGACCTTCCCAAGTGGACACCCCTACATGAAGGATTTGTTAAGATACAGTAGTTTCACAGTTTGGTATTTTGACTGAATGAAAATGACCCACCATCCCATTGTTCTGTATTTGCTTTTTCTCCCTATAATATACAATCAATCACCCTCTTTTCACACCTCTACAGGCAGACTTCATTTTCAGCACCTGAAGAGTGCTCTGTAAACGTTCAATAAAATTAAAAATAGCAAAGAGAGAAGTTACAGGGAAGCTTCTACATATTCCTTTCAGAAAGATTTGGCAAAGTGAGGCCTGTGGCCACAAGGACTTTGTAACCCTAATTTGTCAAATTAATGTCCCCCTTATGCGCAAGCCGTTCTGTTTTATATTACGCATGAATTGGTACTGATGACCTAAGTCCAATCCAATGTGTCAAAGGCCCCCGGTTGATCTCTTTCAGGCACAACCTTCAACTCTGAGCTTCCCTCACAAGCTTATGAAGAAATTTGGCTTTGAAAAGAAATCTCCCTTCTAGTCATATTTACATGGTGAATTTCTTAATTTAGCATATCAAAGACTGTGCCCTTATAAGCAATAGCTATAAGTCACAGTGATCATGATGTTAAGGAGACCTCACACCTTCACCTGTTCCACCTGAGGCAGCCTGCTGCGGGAAGCACATGGGCACATGTCTGGCTCTCCTCTCCTACCCTGTCTGGCTGGACCACAGGTTTGAAGAAGAAGCCATCTTAAAGACCTAAAACTGGATGCAGAGGTGGTGCTGGTAAATGTTGTGCAACTGCAGATATTTCTAAATTCTTGCTAGGAAACCCCTGACTTAGGGGTCATAGTTATTGTATGGAATATCTTTCAGATTTCTTTCTTTTTTACACATGGAACACTGCAAAACAACAGTGCAAGATATTAAAAGATATATGCATAAAGAGAAGAATATACCATGCTCGTGGATAGAAAGCCTTCGCCCTGTGAGAATGTCAGCTCTACCCAAACTGATCTGTACATAATTTGCATCGATCCAGATTCCATCAAAATTATTTAAATAGGTATCAAAACCAATCAGAAACTTTCTGTGGATGGAAACAGACTCCAGATAAGCAAAACGCTAGTAAAGAACAAAGCAGATGGTTTCACACTTCATTATCTCAAAACCTAGTCTAGAGTAATGGTAATCAAAACAGCCTGATACTGCTGTAACCACAGACATGTGAACCAGTGGGAAAGAATGAGAACCCAGAAGTGAATCGCTATACCTATGGACAGCTAACCTTCAATAAAAGGTAAGAATTCATTACATGGGGGAAGAGACAGTCTTCTAAAAATGTTACTTGAAAAGATGAATATGTGCAGAAAAAGGCGACAATACATAGACCTCACACCACAGACACACAAATGATTCAAGATGTATCAGAGAGTATGCTTTTAAAGGGGGTTTAGAAGGAGCTTAAACTACGGAACACGAAAATGGACTGATATAGATGGAACTCCTACCCAAGTCATACTCACACACAAATATTTTTAAAGAGATGGTAAAAACCTAAATGTAAGGGCTGAGCCCCGGTGGCATAGTGGTTGTTCGCGGGACTGTGGCCCACTGGGGTGGAGGTTCAATTCCAGCTCCACGGAGCAAAGGCTGGGCCTCCTACTCCCACCACCTGAGGGCAGTGATGCTTAAAAAAAAAAAAAACTAAATGTAAAACTTGGAACTATACAGATCATCAAAGAAAAATAGGGGAAAACTTAGCAGGCCCTGATTTAAAGTATAGTGTATGAAACAAACCCAAATTATACAAGCGACAGAAGATAAATTAAATAACGGGCCTTCTATAAATATAACACTTATTGTACATAAAAATATTTCACCAAAATATTAAAAGGGGAACCTACATGAAGGGGGAAAATTGGCAATGGTATATTGATGAAAGAGTTAAGGTTTATTGTGTAAAGTGACCAGATTTTAACATTGGTAAAACGGGACACGATTGACAGGGGGTGGAGGAGGTGGGTAAGAGGGGGTAGATTCCCTTTCCGTTCTCCCGCCATTCCCTAGCTTGTCGTGGATTCTTTCCAAAAAAATCGGAGCTTTTTAAAACGCTGCGGGACAGGGAAAATTGTTTAAAAGCGGGACGTCTGGTCACTTTATTATTGTGCCAACCTGGTTGATAAACACACGTGGGATTAATTGAAGGGCGGGGCGCTAAATGACTCCGTGAGCCTCGCCTTTCTCCTTCTCTGGTCTCTTGTTCGCGGATGGTCAGACCAGTTGCAGCTGCCTTAGCTAGTTTTTTGCCTCAGCTGGCAAGGCTCACTTCCTGTGAGACATCCCCGAGAAGAAGCCACATGGACCCACCCTGATGCGGCCCTGGGTGCTGGAGCCGCTGCGTGGAAACCCCTGCTAGCACTTAGATGCTTACACACTCACTGATTCGGCTTTCCTCCTGCAGTCAGCGTCATTGCGTGTTTTGTGAGATTGAGGAGCACTTTACACTTATAAAATATAAGTGTCTGTGAATTTTGTTTCTCTAGCCTACCCAGACTAACTCAATTGGGCAAGAAATTAAAGAGCCCACCTCCCCTGCCATCAGCTGACTCACGAGGACCCTACAGGTCAGAGTGACACACCTTTTTGTGTTTCTGGGACGACCCCTTCTTTATCCCAGGAGCAGCTGGCAGGTGTGAACTTCCAACCATATGGTTCACAGCTCAATACACAACCACTACATGGCCATAGTTCTTTGGACAAAGTTATTTAATCCTAAAATGTATAGAAAATGTCTACAACAAAATGCAGAAGACATAATCACATCACCAAAGAAGACACTGAGGCAGTCAACAAACGCATGAAGAAACGCTTGCTAACATTTGCCACCATGGAGAACAACAAAGCATCAGAACAACAAAGAGGTATCAAATTCAATAAGACAGAAGACGACGAAGAGTGGTGAGGGTATGGAGCAATTATCATTCTTATTGCTGATGGGACTATGGCCACTGTGGAAAATCGCATGGTGCTGCCTTATAAAGTTAAAAATGGAAATATGATTTGATCTAGCAACCCCACTACTAGGTATATATTATATGGAGTTAAATCTCAGACAGAAGTAGATAAACACACATATGATCATCACAGCATTATTCACAATAGCAAAGAGACAGGAACAATCTAAGTGTCCATCAGTGGATGAATTGATAACTAACTATATAATGTTAAAGAAAAATGATGACTCTATGAGACCTAGTAATATGACTAAACCCAAATGGCATCATGCTGAGCAGAAATAAGTCAACTACAAAGACAAATAATATCTAAAACCACTATTGTAAAAAGTTGGGGAAAGGGATAGGCACAGGAAAAAAAGCACCCTTTGAGGGTTACCAAGAAGCTGAGGGAAAATCACTGTGGTAGTTACTTAATTTCATGCCAACTTGACAATATATCATAGTGTAGGGGTGGCATTCAACCTGTCAACCAGGTCACAGCATGATGGTGACTCCTTGTGGACATGGTCTTCTCATAAAAAGCATCCTGGGAACCTCCCACTCTCTGTCTTCACCTTCTACTGCCTGACCCTAATAGCCAGAGCTCTGGAAATGCATCCACTGTCATTGGATCCACAAGACTTTGCACCCCCTGGCCTGTGATCTTCCTGTGCTCTGCTTCATTCCTATGACTGCATGCATCTGAAGAGGGACTTCTGGACTAGTGTCAAACTTATGGACTTGAGTTGGACTGGGTTGGGATGTTTTCCTGATACATAAAACTTCTTGATATAATGCCTTTTCTTACACATACATGAGTGTTTCTGGATATGTTTCTCTAGTCAACCCAGCCTAACACAATCAATAACCAAATAGTACATGTGTATTAATTTTGATGAAGGAAGATGCAATTGTATAAGGGAAGGATAAGAACAATGCCATTAAGGGAAAGGAGGCCACAGAAGAGTTATGAATAGCACAGCTAAATATTATCACCCACACATTCCTGCCATATCAGTAAAAAATGAAAATTTACCAGTAGACACACAGGAAGACTTAAACTGAATAGGTATGGGTAGGCAAATAGGAGCATACCCATGATAAAAAATAAGTTTGAGGCTGAGTCCCGGTGGCGTAGTGGTTGTGTGCGGGACTGCGGCCCACTGGGTTGGAGGTTCAATTCCAGCTCCCAGGAGCAAAGGCTGGGCCTCCTACTCCCACCACCTGAGGGCAGTGATACCTAGAAAAAAAATAAGTTTGACAGATAATATTTCTACATATGTACGCATATGTGCTATAAATATATTCATGTAGATTTGGGGCAAACAGGAGAAAAAGATAATTTCTTGTCATAACCAAACCTTTGAGAATGAATCACTGTACTTGAGTGCTTAGAAGCACAGTCACGGGGGACAGGGAAGTCCATTGGTATAGTATAGTTCACAAAGACAAAACTTTACAACTGTTTTTGTGCCTCACTCCTGGGGCCTGAAGAACTAGCAAGTGGCCATCCAAAACGCAACTAGTGATCTCTCTCCATCCATAGGAAAGAAGAGTGAAGAAAATCAAAGATATAAAGAAACAATTTGTCCAAAGGACTAATGAGTCATATGAACCACAGCCTCTACTACTTAGCTACCACTACTGACCACTCTAATTCGGACAACAGGAGGTCCTGGGAAGAATGGTGGGGCGGGGGGGGGGAAATGTAGAACAAGACTTAAAATGATTTTTTTCTAAAAAGACCAAGTGTCTTAGTCTGAGAGAGACTAGTGGAAACTTCAAAACCATGACACTTAGACACTTTCCAAACATGGAGCCAAATGCAATCCCAGGATCACCTTTTAGTCAAACAACAAACAAAACCATAAAGTGAATGATAACACTCCTGAGTAACATACTCCTCAGAACAATCAACTCTTAGAGGCTGAAAGAGCAGCACTGGCCCCAAAACAAAGTTCAGAAGGAAGGAAGGGACAGGGAAGGCAGAGAGGAACCAGGAGGGTGCTATCACATTGAAGGAATTATGACTATTATGAAAAAAAATGTGCACAAATTGCTACATGGAAAAGTAATTTTCCCTGTAAACTTATGCTCAACCCAATAAGAAAAGAAAGGAGACTAGGTGAAACACATATATAGAACATCCCATGCAACAGCAGGACAATATACTTCTTTTCTAGTGCATATGGAACCTGTCTCAGGATAGACCATACTTAGAACACAAAACAATAAATTTTAAAAGATTAAAATAATACAAAGTATGTTTTCTGACCCTAGAGGAATAAAACTAGAAATTAATAAATAACACTCCACTAAACAACCGTTGGCTGGAGAAAAAAAATTGAAAGAGAAAGCAAGTCAGCCATAAAATGGCAAACACAGGTATATTTTTAATCATTTTATTGGGGGGTCTTTCAGCTCTTATAACAATCCATATATCCATTGTGTCAAGCACATTTGTATATATGTCTTCATTATTCTTTTCAAAAACATTTTCTTTCTACATGAGCCCTTGGTATCATCAGTTTCTCATTTTTTCTCTCTCCTACCCTCCCACCCTCATGAAGCCTTGATAAATTATAAATTATTATTCTTTTCCTATCTTCATCCATGTTTCTGTCATTTGTCACCCTGGGAGCGGGAGGGTGTTGTACAGCGATCACTGAGATTGGTTTCCCCCTTCCTCTCCACACCTTCCCTCTACTTCATGATATTGCAACTCCCATTATTATTCCTGAGGGGTTTTATCTGTCCTGGATTCCATGTGTCAAAAGCTCTTATTTGTACCAGTGTGTGTGCTCTGGTCTAGCCGGATTTGTAAGTTAGAACTAGGGTCATGATAGTGGGGGTTGGGGGGGGAGTACAACACATTAAATAACTAGAGAAATGCTGTATGTTTCATTGGTGCTATACTTACTGCACGCTGGCTGACTTGTCCCTTCCTTGTGACCCTTCTGTTAAAGGAGGATGTCCAATTATCTACAGATGGGCTTTGGCTCTCCACTTTGTCCTCACTCTCATTCATGTGGATGCAATTGTTTGTTTGAGGCCTTCTGATGCCTGAGACCTGATCCTGAAGATGACCAATATTATAAGGCACACTTATACAATACAGAGAGATGAGAAAAGGCAAAGAGCAAAGTAAGTTTGTGGTAAGCAGGGGCAAGAGGCTAATGGTAATGGAGAAACCACATTGGTTGAGGATAGAGTTGCAGTCATTGACTAAAATTAACGTCAATATTTTGCACACCTATAAAAAGTTAAACTAGCAAAAACTGTGTACTAGATATATGTACAACAACCGAACATGGTGGTGGGCTAGCTGTTGTGATTGCACATGTACAGCCCCAAACCTAATTTCTGTTTTGCCTTCTATGTTGTTGCATAGTATCTGGATTCTTTTGTTTGTTTGTTTGTGGGCGTCGCTGCCTCTGGTGGTCGTGGGCGCTACCCAGCGCTGCTCCTGAGAGCCACCACTGGATTTGAACCACCAAGTCCGCGGGCCGCAGTCCCGCACTCAACCACTTACGGCGTCTGGGCTCAGCCCAGTATCTGGATTCTTAAAAGAAAAGGAAGAGGAGAAACAGAAAGAGGAGGAGAACAGGACAGACTGACGACCGTGACTACAATGGGCTCAAATATAAGAATAAGTATGAAGATGAGGCTGGGCCGGGCAGTGTTTCCATCTGTTGTACATTTCATCACTGTGAACTGGAAGCGAGTCAATGGCATATAACAATACGTGAGGTGCTGCTAATTGCCTCCATGAATAATTGCCTCCTTCGCCATGAGAACAAAGCAGCTGCGAAGTGGTCAGTTACTACAGTTGACCATTCTCATGGCCATGCCCCACCCTGCTTATCCCTGGGATTCCACAGCTTGCTCTAGGAAACGACTCTTAGAAGATGAGACATTGTTGAGCACTATGCATCGCTGAAGAGCAGTGATGAACGCATGAAGCACATCACCACATGGGAAGAACTGGAGGAAATTATACTAAGAGAAGTTAGCCAAGCGCAAAAGAACATGTACTATATGAATCCACTGAGGTAGGCTTTTAAAAAATGCAAAAGGGGCATAGGGAATAAAGCCTCCTGGGGGAGGCTCAGGTAGTAAGGCAGGGGTTAGACTAAATCCAGGGCTATATGTGGTAACCAACTTGTGGTGGGGGGGGGGTGTGGTTATATGTAGAGAGGGAATGGGATACTAATCCACTCAAGGGGAACGTATTGTTTATCTAATTCACCCAAGAGGGACCAAACTTAAACCAAGTGATCCAGGATGTGAATGCAGCATGACAGCATGGAGTAGGAAACCAGTGAAGGGGTCTGAGGGTCCAACCCCAATCCCAACTATGTGGACAGCCGACCCTCCCCCCAGGGAGTGTTCTTCGGAGGTCAGCACTGAAGCTGCAACTTGGGGGGTGAGACATGCCTGTTCAGAGCACAGGAGAACAGAGGAAGGGGAAGGAAGAGAGAGTGAGGGGCATCCTGGCCACTGAGCCTACAGGACAATATTCCCACTCAGAATAGCCAATGCACAGAAAGGACCATTTGGCCAGTCCCACTATGAATCATGGCATCCCTCGCTGACATAAGGCCCTCCAGAGACAACAATGGAGAAATTGGGTCGGGATTGTAACCTGTCTGGCCCAACCACACCATGGCAAAACACTAGGGGAGTTCCCGAGGGAGTACCAAGGATATACTTTGGGGCTAGGATGTGGCACCCCATCCGACTCAACTGGCAGACACTCCTGGTGGTCAACGAACAGACCTTGAACTAGTTACGGGTTTTTATTTTGTCATTACTATTTTTCACGTTTTATATTTTTTGGAAAAATATGAGACATTGTCACAGGATATTGAAATATGCCACAAATATGGCCCATAAGGACAGGAGTCCTGGTGGTGCAGTGGTTGGGTTAGGAACAACCGGAAGGTGAACAGTTGGAAATAACCAGCTGATCTTCAGGAGAGAGATGGGGCCTACGGTTCTGATGAAGAGTCACGGTCTTGGAGACCCACAGGGGCAGGTCTACCCTGTCCTACAGGGTGTTATGTGTTGGCGCCATTCGAAGGCAGTGAGTTTGGTGGCGGGAGTTGTTTCATTGTCCACAATTAACCTGTGCTTTCCTTCCTAATAACCTATCCCTTTTCAGCTGTTTTCCTCTTGGAAAGGTATTTCATCACACCAAGTAAATATTGGTTATGAGCTGCCCACCAAACACGCGCAAAAAGGCCAGTCACAACCTTTGTCATGGAACCCAAAGTTCCCAGAAAGACGTCACTTAGACCAACTCAGAAGACATTTGAAAACCAGGGGTGTGGCTTCATCTTATCAAGAATCATAATCTGGCTCTAATGCATAATTCATGCTCATTCCTGTAAAATCATCTACATATCCATAATTCCCTCAATTTACTTCCAGGTGTAGGCATATAAAACTATAAATCCCCTATTTGGGTGAGCTTGCCTTGATGACTCTATTCCCAATTTACTCCTTGCCTGATGAACCAAAGCAAAGCTTTCTCCTTTCACTTTCACCCAGAAGGATCTGGACAAACAGCATTTCTGAGGAGGCAGCCTGGAGGTTTGTCACTTGCAACCGAGGGCTGGCCCCATGGCATCTCTGGAATAGTCCAAGCTGTTACCGGGGAGTCCCTGGAAGACCCTTGTTCACCACAGCAAATCTCAGAAAGTGAGGGGAACATTAGGTGATGCCAAACCTGTTAGGACTCTGGAGTGGTGAAAATTCTTCATGCTTTGAAGACAGAGAGGGCAGTATTAGAGCACACAGAATCCATCTGTGACACTTGTAATCCAGGAGGTTGCTAAAAGCCCATGAGCAGTGCTTTGGAGATCCATTGTGAATTCCAAATTTGAGCACATAGGCATAAGACCTTGGACTGTTGGCACTTGTATATCTGTCTGGTGCCAGAAATCTGATCTCCAATCTATTTGTTTGAGAGTTTCTGATCCAACCTAGATATGGTGAATCTATGGGAATTCTCAAGCATTTTCACTTAAGATGCATCTGTAAAAATTGATGATACTTTATTTAAGACCCTGGGGGTAAGGGGTGCATATATATATATATATATATATATATATATATATATATATATATATAATGCTGTATGGACATAGTATAAATTGCAAGAGGACTGGTGACCTTCAAATGAGACCTTAGATTATATCATTTTAAAGTTAGAACTTTGTATTCCTAAATTGGAAAATTGTAGTTTGAAAAGTTTAGTTAAAACCTTTATGTGTTCTTATAGCAATAAAGCTATCCAGGAGTTTTATGAAATCTGTGTCCATACTCCTATAGAAAAGTCTGGTGCTCCTTTCTTGACAGGAAGAGACCCATATGATCTTTGTGGGTATGTCCCAGTGGCAGTCTCTTAGCTAGCCAGTGTACAAACACAAACCTGTGGTGAGGTGCAAGCCCTTGTTACCTTCAAAGAATGAACAGGGTGCATTGTTATGGTGGGGTGGGGATCCCTCAGTGTGTTGTTTCTGGAGTTTTTTCTAACGGAATGCAGCTTTTAATTTCCTTAAAGCTTTTCACTAAAAGTTCCTTAAAGCTTTTCACTAAAGTTCACTAAAAGTTCACTAAAAGTTAACATCTTGTGTCCTTTTAGAAAATCTATCAAGATTATCCCTTGGAAGTCCCCCTCACCCCCTACCAAAAAAATCACCATAACCTTGATCTAGTCTCTCTACCTAGAATTTGGTGCTCTAAATCTCTTCAGAAGCTACTGTCCTGAAAAGGAGCAGGGAGCCAGGGTGAAAGGGAGATTCATCAACAACCTGTGAAATGCAGATGAAAACAACTTTGCTTGCCAAAAATGAAGAAAACTTCAAACACTGATAAAAAAAAAAGCTGGAGGAGAAACAATAAGACCAATGGTTCCAGGGGGACATGGGAGAGTGGGAGGTGGTGTTAACCAAACCAGGGACAAGGGAACAACAAGTGATCCAAAATCAGAGGTAAGGAGGGTGTGAGAGACTTGGTAGGGATTGATCAAGGGCAATAGAACTGAAAGGAATTACTGAAACCCAAATGAAGGCTGAGCATGATAGTGAGACAAGAGGGAAGTAAAAGGAAATAGAGGAAAGAAATAGGAAGCAAAGGGCATTTATAGAGGTCTAAATATAGGCATGTACATAGGTAAATATATTTACATATGATGATAGGGAAATAGTTCTATGTGCATATAGTTATAGGTGTAATATTAAGGTAGCAGATGAACATTGGGCCTCCACTCAAGTACTCCCTCAATGCAAGAATACTTTGTTTTATTAATCTGGAATTCCATGATGCTCACCTTCCCAACATGATCGCTGAAGCCAAATGGATACATAAGTAAATGTGGTGAAGAAAGTCAATGGTGCCTGGCTTTCAAAAGATATAGCATCTGGGGTCTTAAAGACTTGAAAGTAAACAAGTGGCCATCTAGCTGAGAAGCAACAAAGCCTGTGGGAATCAGAAAGATTTCTCCCAGGTTATTTTCCCTCAAATATTATGCCAACAAGCTGCTTGCTACACAAGGCATGTGATTGCATCTGGAGGTCAACCAAAGTAGGTCAGAAACCACTCTTAGGGTTATTAGCTATCCACTATAATCAGAGTATAGATTGTCCCACCACGAAGGAGGTCCACTCACTTCTGTCTGATAAGCTTACCTAGAGGTTTTCCTTGGGTTTTTTTTTTTATTTTTTTTTGGGGGGGGCATCACTGCTCTCCGGCGGTGGGAGTAGGAGGCCCAGCCCCACTGCTGGAATTGAACCTCCGTCCCAGTGGGCCGCAGTCCCGTGCACAACCACTACACCACCGGGGCTCAGCCCGAGGTTTTCCTTGTAAGAGACAGGGAGACCCAAAACTTTAGGAGTTAATCTCCCTAATGGCTCCAGCAATTAAAAGCCTTTGTGTGTCCCCTCAAAGATAGAAACAACCACCTGTAATTAAGATAATCACTGAGAGCTTTAGCTAAATAACCCCCCCCCCCACCTAAGGACAAGAAGTCAGGCCACAACTATCAAGAGTTTTAGATATGTCCATCTTGACTCCGGTAACCTCCCTCTTCCATTACATCTACCCCTGGCTCATCCCCCTCATCACTGTTTGACCTAGGGGATAGCCCTCCTTAGTATGTGTCTTTATCTGTAACTATGGAGCTCAGATGTCCCCCCCCCCCCAAAGGTTATTTAAACTTGGTTAAATAGAAATCTCGGAGATGCTGGAAATCTCTGACTCTCTGGCCATCCCTTATCTTCTCTCCACGCCAACTGCCAGACAGAGCTGGGGTAAGCATGCTACCATGATATGTCTGATTCGTTTTTTTTTTTTTTTTAGGCATCATTGCCCTGGTGGTGGGAGTAGGAGGCCCAGCCTTTACTCCTGTGAGTGGGAATTGAACATCCATCCCGGTGGGCCACAGTCGCGCACACAACCACTACGCCACTGGGGCTCAGCGATATGTCTGACTCTTAATAGTTCCTTTTCTCTCATGTTCTCTATAACTTTACTATAATAAATAATAATTATTGCTGTACAATTGCGCCTATCGAACCTGTGATGTGTGTATCGGAGACTGGCACCTCTGAGAAAATCCCACATGGAAGAAGCACACCAGCCTGTGTAACCATGAGGTGTCAAAGAGATCAGGTACCAGACATCAAAGAACAAAAATAATATCATTGTAAATGAAGGGGGGTATAGAATGGGGACCCAAAGCCCATCTGTAGGTGGCTCAATATCCCCTTACAGAAAGGTCGCAGGGAGGAAACAAGCCAGAGTGCAGTGTAGTAAAGATGAAACATACAAATTACCCCTAGTTCTTAAATGCACCCCCCCCATCTTGATCCCAATTCTACCTTACAAATCCAGCTAGACCAGAGGATGTACACTGGTACATAGTAGAACTAGAAGGACAGAGAATCCAGGACAGATGATCCCTACAAGACCACAGCTGAGAGTGGTGATACCCAGAGGGTGAAGGAAAGGTGGGGAAGAAAAGGAGGACTGATTATCAGGAAACTGAAGTTGTCAAGGATTTCGTTCTATACAAATCAATTATCAATGCCTATTGGAGCAGAAGTCAAGAAATCAAACAGCATGTGACACTGGGAAGCATCTCTTGTAAAAGACTTTTTATAGTGTTATAAAGCAGAGAGGCTATCATGATGATGGAAGTGCTTCTGATTCAACACGTGGTCTTTTTAATTGTCTCACATACTCGTGAAACCTGGACAGTGAAAAAGGAACAAAGAAGGAGACTCGAACATGTTGGCAAAGATTCATGAATAATGAGTACATTATGAACTGCCAGAGGAACAAAGGAGCCCTTGTGTAGTGGGCTATGCACTAAACTGCTAATCCCAGGTCAGTGGTTTGAGCCCATCAACTGCTCTGTGGAGGGAAAGTGGAGGCTGTCTGCTTCCGCAGAGCTTTTTGTTAAGCCTCAGAAACCCTACGGGGCACTTCCACGCTGTCCTCGAAGGTTGTTGTGAGTGGGATTGCCTGGGGACCCGTGAGCTTGGACTTTGGCTCAACCAGAAGAACAAATCCATCTTGGAGAATCAATAATGAAGGCCTGTGGGGCAGAAGTAAAGAAGGGACAGCCAGACTATTCCTTGAAAGCAAAAATGGCAAGATTTCATCTTGCTTACTCTAGTAATATCATTAGGAAATACCAGTTGCGAGAAAGGACATTGTTATGGTTAATGCAGGAAAGCAAACAAGGCGAGAGTCCGTGAAAATGAGGAAAACCATAGTGGAGGTAAAGCGACGAGGCGGCTGAAACCATGAGCTCAAACATTCTGTGGGGATGGCAATTTTCAAATGCTTCCTTGTGCTCTATGTAAGATTGCGATGAGTGAGAGCTTACTCCACAGTAACAACAGCACATGCAGCGATGTGGGATGTTAATAATGGGGAAATGAGGTAGAAGGGACAGAAACTTTCTGCACTTAGCTTTTGTAATAATTCTATGAGCTGAAATTGTTCTAGTAAAAAAGATATCTACTGAAAAATACACATTCACTGGGGCTCATTATTATCAGTATTATTATCAGTATTATTCATCAGTAAATTTCACTATGGCCTGAGCATCTGCTATAACCCAGGCACTATTTCTAGTCTCTGGGATTGTGTATAAACAACCAACAAAATTTTGCACATTTCTTACACTTTAGTGTACAAAAGAGACCCCAAATATAATTTAAAGAGGACATTTATTAAGTCTGATAGGGCAAAGTCAGGAACACATCACCTCGATGAGGGAGGCCATTAGCTCAAGGTCAAAATGGCATCTGAAGTTTCACAGTTAAATAGGCATGGGACAAAGAACTGTCACAAATTCGTTGTAGTTGATCAATACAATACAGTTCCAGGTGGGATCATAGAAGCAGGAATAGACTGATGATTGGGACCTGTACAATATGTTAGGTAGAAGGGATTACAAGATTGGTTCAAGGTTTTCAAGTCAAGGTTGTGCGGGGACAGCTGATAGGACATGACTATGTGACACGCCCCCACCCCCACTCTGTTCTGTCCCCAGTACTCTATCAAGGACACACTCAGACAAGCCTTTGGTAAGGGCTGAGTCTCTCTGGGCTGGCTGGAGAGGGGCAGATGTAACCTGCTTTCCAAGGCCCTTTGTCAGAGAATAAGATTGTCTACATCCCTGGTTAAAGACAAGGAAGAATTCAATGGGAGCTGAATCTATAGCGGGAGACCCTATAAAACAATGTGAGCTTTTCACTACCTTTTGCAAACCCAGGGCCTCAGAGTTTAAGCTTTAAGTGCTTGCCATCAAGGAACTTATAGCCCCGTGGAAAATAGTACGAGAGCACTAAAAATCATTATGCAATAGAAGGAAAAATTGTTAGAGTAAAAACTTTAAATCATTGTCTTAAGTTTTCATTATTCTGTCTTTGAGAAGTTAAGGTTCGAAATTGAAAATCATACAATCTGGAAAATTGACAATCCAGAAACCATACAATTTGGAAATGTTAGAGTTTACAAAGAGGCGCTAAAGGCAGTTCTGGGCTAAACACCTAAAATGACACCCTATCTCTTGGCCCTCGCAGACACGTTAGGGTTATGCCACAGGGTCAAGTTGGTTACTGGCTCCCACAAGCTATAGCGAAAACAACATGCCTGTACTGGGTGAACCGCGTCTGCCTGTATCCACCGAGTACCTCACAATGTGACCTTACTTGTAAATACGGTCTTTGTAGGTAAGATGGAGTCATACTGGACAAGAGGGGTACTTAAAGCCAGAAAATGGATTACATACATATAGAAAGGCATTGATGACAGGGAGACTAACAGCACCCAGGGAAGAAAGCCATCGGGTCCCTGAGAGAGATTAGAGAGATGCCGCTCTAGGGCAGGACCACCAGCAATGCCAGATGCTAGGAAGAAGCCAGGGCGGATCTCTCTCCAGAGGACACTGCGAACACTTTGATGGCAGACTTCTACCTTTGAGAACTGCAAAGAGAGCAACTGTGTTTGTTTATAGCCATTAATTCTGTAGTATTTGGTGTTCAAAGACCTAAGAAGCTATTGCTGTGCCTGCTGTGCTGACTCACAATGGCTGTGCAGATAGGGCAGGGCAGGCTTCCCACGACTACACCGAGCTCTAAGTACCCACCCTTTCTCCAGTTCTCACATTCTACTAAGCCAGGCCTGGCAATAGAAAAAAAAAAATCTGACGACCAGACACATGTGTGCCATGTAATAATGAGAGAAATTGTTTCAGACAGCAGAATAGCATTTCCTAACGTACAGAATGCTGAGGAGGTAGGAGAGTTCCATGCTATTTTAAGTGGTTCTGTAAGCTTAGGACTTGGTAGTTGGCTGGAAAACCGCTAGAGAAGACGAGAGTGGGGGGCAAAGACCAGCTCACCCAGGGCTTTATGGCTTCCATTCTGATCACACAGAACAGCCACTAAAGACCTGTAAGCAAAAGGTGCAGTTGATAGAATTCAACAGAAATCATTTTGTCAGCCGCTACTGCTATTGTGTAGAGATTGAATGAAGTAGCCCACGCTGAATGCAGGCACGTTCAGAAAGGAGAAAGCATGGGGTTTGATACCTCACTAGCTGTCGAATGCGAAGGAGGAGGAGGAGGGTTGGGGATGGCTTCCAACTCTCTGTCCAGAATTCAGTAGACTCTTCCAGGAAGTGAGGGAAGTTGCCCCCAGGGGAGGGGAAGTGAGTGTTTTCAGTGAACTCTTCTAGGTTCCTGTGCTACAAATACTGGCTTTCAAGTTTGCGTGCATCCCTTCTCTGGCCCTCTTCCACGTCAGCAGCTAGTGAGGACTCATGTAATGATCATCTGAAATGTTTAAAGTAAATGTTCTCAATCTTTATAAAATACTGAAGTAATGCTGTTCCCTGGTAAGTAGGGCAGTTTTACAAGTACTTTTATGAATATAGGATTCTGTGTTAACTAAGCAGTATCTGAAAGTCGCTTTCATTAAACAAACAGTCCTTACTTTACATAAGCAAACAGAGAGGAGCAGGGCCAGCTAGAGGTCATCTGGGGAGTGTTTAGAACTAGCCAGTAATGTTAGAGGAACAAGCCGGAAGTTGGGTGGGATGGAAAAGCAGAATGTGCTTGGCCAGTTGATCTTCCAATCAAAGATAATCGTGGAAAAGGGGTGGGAGAAGGAAAATTATACAAGTCCAAATGTGGTTGTTTCTATGAAATTCTCTGCTCAGATAAAAATAGCTGTGTTATAGAATGAATTCTAATTATTTTTACAGCTATTTTTAGTAAGTTAGGTGGGGACTTATATTTATTGCATCAGCTTTATATTCAACAGTTTAAACTGCTAATCAAAACCTCTCCAACCGCTTACCCTCCACCCACTCCTAGAGGTCTCTTCCCCCCTGGTGTGGAATACTCTATTATCTTCCATTTCACCCAAGTTATACCTGCCAACAGTCCAATTAATTGCTTTATCTTTCCTCCCCTTCCCTCCCACTCTTGGCAATCTCCAGAGTCTGAGAGTCTTTATTGACCCGCACCCTTATCACAGTGGTCTCATAAAACATGTCTCCTTTAGTGATTGGCTGATTTCACCCAGCATAATACTTTCCAGATCCATCCATGCCCTGAGGTACATTGCTTTTAGCAAAGCACAGGATCCCATTGCATGTGTGTGTGCCAGAGCCTCTCTAACCATTCTCCTGCTGAAGGACATTTTGATGGCTTCTCTTTTCCTGCTACTGTGAACAGGGCTGCAGTGAACACGGGTGTGTATGGGTCTGTTTAAGCTATGACCCTTCCTTCTTTAGGATATATACCCAGCAGAGGGATGGCTGGGTCATATAGAATTTCTATTCCCAGTTGTTTGAGGTAGCACCATACAGTGGGTGTGCACCAGCAGTGTACAAGGGTTCCAATCTCTTCAAAGCCTTTCTGGTATGTGTTAGTGTGTGTGTGTGTGTGTGTGTGTGTGTTTATTTTTCTTAACTTCGCAGTTATTGTCGGTGTAGTGTTGCTATCTCATTATTATTTTGACTTGCATCTCCCAGATGACTAGTGATGGTGAGAATTTTCTTCTATGTTTGTTGACTGGCGGGTGTCATCTTTAACTGTCTGTGTATATCCTTTGCTTGCTTTTTAATTGGGTTATTGAGGTGTACTTTTCTCTGAATTTTAGCTATTAGTCCCTTGTTTTTTGTGTTTTCAAGGACTTTCCCCCATTTTGAGGGTTCTCCTTTGATTCTTTTGAAGAAGTTTATGATACAAGACGTAGCTTATTCTTAGTTGGTTCTAGTCATCTGCTTTGTGTCTCCTTGAATATATTTCATAGTGTGTTTGTGCCCTTCAATAGGGCCCATAAGACTGTCCTTATTTCCTTATTGGCTATCTTTATTGTTCTGGACTTTAAATTAGATCTTTGATCCACCTTGAGTTTGTTTTTGTAATAGATGAGGTATGGGTACTATTTATTCTTTTGCAAATAGAAATTCAATTTTGTCAGCACTACGTATTAAAGAAATTATCTCTTTCCCATTTAAGGTTATTTGGTCCTTTGTCAAAGATCAGTTGTCTGTAGTGGGATGAGTTATTTTTCTGGGTTCACAAGTCTGTTCCATTGATCTATGTGTTTATCATTGTATCAGTACAAGGCTGTTTTTTCTGCCTCATTATTAACTCCTCCATTTCCTCCCAACCATCCCTGCCATGCCCCCAAGGAACCATTAATCCAGTTACCATCTCTGTAGATTTATCTCTCCTGGATTTCATCTACAGAAAAACATTTTTAAAAAACTAACAACAGTGCTGAGCCCTGGTGGTGTAGTGATTGAGTGCGGGACTGCGGCCTACTGGCTTGGCGGTTCAAATCCAACAGCAGCTCTCCAGGAGCAAGGCTGGACCTCCCACTCCCACCAGAGGGCAGAGATGCCCTCCCCCCAAAAAACTAACAATATTTACAAAGTAGAACAGATAAAAAGCCTTAATGGAAAAGAAAGCAGGAACCATTTAAAAAACAGAACAGATTTAAATGGATCATTAGAGGGCGTTAAATTTTAACCTAGCTACACCTGTAACAATCCAGTTTCCAATGCGTTCAGCGCAATATCAAGGCTATTCACAACCTTAATCCATGATCACAAAACTTTATCCACCTGTATTTACCCTCCACTTTGTAAAAATGGAAACCCCTTTAAAAGGGGTCAAAATGGAGATGAAATGTTAAGTTATTATATTTTGACCTCATTATGTCTAAACCTTAATCAACTTGACAATGCTGTCTGACAGCAGGACTGTTCACACCCCTCCACTAGGACCAAGGGCCCAATCCACGTGTGCAGCCTGCAAATGGATTTTAGGCTTCTCCTGTCATCCATAGCCATCTACAAATCAGGTGTTCACAAGTTAAACTCAGATACCATTTCCCACTTTAGATTAGGATCATATCATTTGCAATACTTGGATCATACAGTCTGGTGTGCTTCCTCCATTTGGATTTCGTTGATGCCTCTCCTCCATCACTGCTTGCTTTAAGACCCCAGACACGATTCTTTTTGATAGTGAGGCACCGTCTAGTTTCTTCACCAAGCTTTGCTGTAGCACCCATCCTTGGACCAGGGGGAGCATGGTGACTGGGGGGCCGGCTGGAAGGCGCCCCCACCCCAACCCCCAACCCCTCACCCAGGGCCACTTCCTTAGACCAGCGGGAGGTCGATGGGGAGGGAGGTTCCAGCAAACCCTTGACCAGTTCGCTATCAGGGACCACCCTCTCTCCTATGCTTGGACCAGGGGGATTGCATGGGCGGGGTAGGGTGGGGCAGAGGGGCCTCAAGGAAGCGGCTCCCCCCACCGCGCTCCACTGGGGCCATTACTGTCCCTTTCCTTGGACCTAGAGGGAGCAAGGTGATGGGGGGCGGGGGGCGGCGAAGAACAAGCTGAAAGCCCCCAGCCCCCACCAGCGGGCTCCCCCAGGGTCACCGCTGCCCCCCTGCTCGGACCTGGGGGAGGGCACTTTAGCCTGGGGGGAGGGGAGTGTCTTCCTGCCGCCCCACTGGCCAGCGCGTTTCCCTGGGGCCACCTTCACTCCCTTCCTCATACCCTGGGGAGAGCGGTCTCAGGGCTGGGGGGGGGTGGGGGGGGGTGGGAGCCGTCTGGCCCCAGCCAGTGCATTCCAGGACCTTCCTTGGACCCGGGGAACTAAGTGGCCCAGGTGGCAGGCTAGAAGCTGCTCCCTTCCCTTGCCTCAACCCCTCTCACCATCTCGCTCCCCCGGGGCCACTGCCACGGCCTTCCTTGGACTTAGGGGAGCGCCTTGACTTAGGGGTGGGGGTGGCTTCCAGCCGCCTCCCCTGGTCACCACGCTCTTCTGGGGCTACTGCCGCCCCCTTCCTTGAACTCTGGGGACCGTGGTGACGGGGGGGCGGGGGGGTGGCGGATGGAAGCCCCCCCCCCAGCCAGTGCATTCCCCCCGGGGACACCGCTTCCCCCTAGATCGGGGGAGCGCAGTACGGTGGGAGGCCTGGAAGCGTCGCCCACCCTCCACCCCCGCCAAACACTGAGAGAGCGAGATAGCCTTGGACTCAGGGGAGTGCGCTGACCCGGTTGGCTGACTTGAAGCCGCTGCACCCCCAATTCCCAACAGCCCCCCCCCGCCACCTCTCTCCCCTGCAGCCACCGCTGCCCCTTCCTTGGACCCCGGGGAACGCGGTCGCGGGCGGGGGGGGGGGGGGGGGGGGGAAGGGGGGCTGGAAACTGCTCCCCACACAGCCACCACGCTCCCCGCAGCCTCCGCTTGCCTCTTCCTAGAATGGAGGGTGTGGGTGACTCTGGCTCGGCTGGGCCCCTTCCAGCCGCTCCCCTCCCCTCCCCTCCCCCACCGTGCTCCCTCAGGGACATTACGCCCCTTCCTTGGACCCAGGCGGGGGGCGGCCTGGAACGTGCCCCCCCCCACCCCCGCCACCGCACTCTCCTGGGGCCACTGTCGCCCTCTTCCTTGGACCCTGGAGAGCGCGGTGGCGGGTGGGACCCCTCTGGGGCCCCCACCCCAAGCCACCACGCTCTCCGGGACCACCACCGCCCCATTCCTTGGACCAGGGGGAGCGTGGGGGCGGGGTGGGAGCCGGCTAGAGGATCCCCCAGGCCAGGGCGCTCCCTCGGGGCCACCGATGCCCCCCTTCCTTGGACCCAGGGGAGCGAGGTGACCTGGGGACCAACTGGGGACCCGACTCCCCCCTACCTCCCCCACCTCCCCCACCTCCCTGCTCTGGCCGGCGCGTTCCCTTGGGGCCTTTTCCGCCCCCTTCCTTGGACCCAAGGGACCGCGGAGGCGACAGCCTCAAGATTCAAGGCTAATTTCTGGTGACATCTGGTGGCAGTAAAAGTAGTTACAATTTAATACACATTTAACTTGATTCAGTTTGTAGCTGAAGTTATCAAATGTTCACAAAAGTACAATAAGGACTGGTTTGGGTGTGCTTTTCCCAGTGGTGTGTGTTGAATATTTTAAATGTAGAAAATACTTTAAGATAAGTTATTCTTTCATAAATGACATGTGATTGGGATACTGGCTTCCTAAAAAATGCGCTAATTATGTTGTCTATGTTAGTGTTTCTCTAAAAAAGGCACCCACTTCTGCCCATTCTCAGGGAGAGCCAGTAAGAGCATGAGGAAGAAGCCCTGAATTTCCACTTTAAAATGTGCTGTCAGGGAAGGGGGGGTGGCAATAAAAAAGAAAAAAATAAAGAAAAAATGTGCTGTCACCCTCGCCAGGGACCCCTCCTAACCTCCCTGCTTCTAGCCCCGCTAAGCTCCATAACTAGATGGTTCCTAAAGTGGATGACACTAACCCCTAGGACTGCTAGAATGATCAGGCAGCCACAAAAGTAGAAACCCACCTATATGTCAACCTGGTTTCCAAAAATTACTGTCAGCATAGTGCTGTGTTTGTTTGTTTGCTGACTTGTTTCCCTAAAAAGGAGGCGGTGGGTTAAGTAAGTTTGAGAAGTCAGGATCTAGGTCCTAGGTTCCCAAACTCGCGTGGTCATTGGAACCACC
>PVJH01023187.1:0-35248 GCA_004026705.1 Nesogale talazaci | reverse complement strand
GGGGGGGGGGGGGGGGGGGCTTGAAACCGCCATGCGGCACGGACAGAAGCCGTCCCCAAGCCTGCCTTGTCACTGTGCTTCCCAGACAGTTGACAAATGTTCACAGGGAAGTCCTCAGAATTTGGGCTAAGCCACCGTTCCTAAACACAGGAGCTACATGCCAAGAGGATCAAGGGCAGACAACGGGCTCCTGAACAAGACAGTCTGCAACTGATGATGTTCCCCATGCACCCCCACAGCAGGAAGCCAGAATCAAGGGTCAGGGGACAAATTGCTGTCTGTAAGCTCCTCGGAGGGACAAATCACCTTTTATTTAAAGCTACGAAGGGCTGGAGACGCCTCTGTGTTGGGGAAGTAAATTTCCATTTTAGGGGGGGTGGGGGGGGGGGAACGGAAAGGAAAGCCACGCTTCTAGAAGGCACTACATGGTTTAAGTGTGCAAGTTACTGCCTAGGAAAAACACGTGTGGAGTGCGGTCGAGAGGTCTGTGTGGCTCGTGCTCTGCACCCCTGCTCTTCCCGGGGGGGGGGACACCCCAGATTACTGCTGAGGAGCCCCCACAGTCACCCGCTGCCGGCAGGGCTCCGGCGCTCAGTCCACGGTGTCGCAGATCTCCTTCACTTTCTGGTTGAAGTCCTCGGGCTGGTCTGCGTACACGTAGTGCCCGGCGCCGAGGATGGCCTGGGGGACAAGGAACAGCTGAGCTCCGCCTCCGCCAACCAGAGGGCGGGGGTGGGGGGTGGGGGTGGAGGGGAGGGGGGGGCGGTGCCCGGGTCAGGGAAGCCCAGCGACAGCCTGCTTCAACTGGTTTGTGGGGAAGGGGCGGTGTCTGGGACCTTTGAGAAGGCCTCTCTCCCATGCAGGGATGGAGCCACGCCCACCTGCACCTCTGGGGAAGGGGCAGCTCGGGAAGGACGCGCATGCCCCCTGCAACCTCATGGAGGCAAACCCCCCCACCCGTGTCATGTGCATGTGGCCGCCCGAGCCCAGCCGCAGGCTTACTATGGTCTTCACGTGGGAGTGGGGTCGCAGGGACTGGATGCTGGTGCCCGAGTTGCCATCGATGCAGGACCGGGCCCCGTAGATGACCGAGACGGGGATGTCGGGGTGCATCTTGCCGATGCGCTGGAGCATCGGCCTTTTCGCCCATCCGTATGGGATCGTCATGTTTTTGAACGCGGTTTCACCACTGGAGGGGACAGGCCGAGGTCACTCGTGTGGCTTGGGGGAAGGGCGTGCCCTGTCGGCTGCACTCCTGTCTCTGCCCAAGCACCCACGTGGAGCTTCTCTCTCGTCTCAGGGCCATCTCGGCGTCAACTGAAACCCCCGCAGCCGGGACGCTGCTCAATACACGGGCTGCTCTGCACTGCCGGGATCTGACAAAGTTCTCTTCCTCTCAACACAAACATGCCACCCTCATTCTCGGACTGCGCGTCTCTGGGGGCACTGGACGGCTGGCAGGGTGGGGTTCCAAGACAGGCCGGGCAGGTTGCCCTTGAAAAGCCGCGACCTTGAGCCACCCTCCGCACCCCAGGGCAGTCTGGTCCCACCTATGGGCTCTCCGTGAGGTGTCACCCACTGGATGGCAATGGGCCCTTCTTTCCCATCAGCCGCCAGGGTACTCGAGAGAGACTGGTCTTTCCCTCAGCCTTCTCTCACCCGGCACAGGGTGGGGACCTTTTCTAGGGGCTCACAGCATCAGCTGCGTCCTCTGCTCTGGCAAAGCCTTTCTCAGGTTAGGAAGACACTTCTAAGGTGTGCTTTTGTAACAGGCTGAAGTAGACACAATTATCCACTGCCCTGTAGCACGTTCATGCCAACGTAAGGGCGGCATCAAACTCAGGCTTGGCGGCAGGCGTGGCCTCGGAACAGGTGCAGAGGGAGAGTTGAACCCCATATGCGGAGGGCAAGATGGGCAGCGGAACCATGGGGAACTGTCAGAGCAAGTCGATGACACTCAGACTCACCAGACCCAGCGGCCTGGGCGATCACCAAACTGCCGGGGGACCCTCGCTCCAGGGCTTCCTCCTCCTACCCCTCACTCTTGGCAGAGAAACTCTGACCGATTTTACCAGCTACAAGCCACATCTCCACACTGCCCAGGAGCTCAACTTTTAAATAAAGCAGATAGGAATGTTTTCTGAAACGTGGGCAACAGGGGGGCGGGGCGGGAGAGAGAAAAGGAGGGCAACTGGCTCAGTTTCCAACCCAAGTCCCAGCCCTGGAGATGAGGTGCCGCTAAGAGGTTTTAAAGTACAGTTCTGACCCACTTTCCCCAGAATCATCTGAAGCCCGGCTGCTGGCCCGGAATCTCTGAATAAGGCTCAGAACTGCCGACTGGACAAGCCCCGGCCCGTACTGCAGGGTGCAACAAAGCCTCCCGGTGCTCTCCTGAGCACGTCTGGGTCCTCTTCCTGACTGCCCACTGTCCTCAGGCTCTGTGGGGGCTTTCGGCTTCCTCCCAGTGGGCACACGCCGTGTGTGTGTGTGTGTGTGTGTGTGTGTATGTGTACTCTATATACATACATATGTGTGCTCACACACGTCGATGCATACATATATCTTGTCGATGCACGTGTATCGATGTTATATATGTGTATATATTTCTAAAATGAAGGGGCATTGAAAAGCTTGTGGTAAAATGCCATTACCCTTTAATTCCATTTCTTCATGGGCTTTTGGAAGCCCCTTGGTGTGTGTTTTTAAAAAGAAGCATTGCCTTTGGCCCGCTATCTGGGTCCCAGTGACTGCCCTCTTTGTATCCCTTATGGAGGCATGCAGAGAGTTTCCCCCTCCCCCACACCCCTGCTACAGGCATGCAGGGTTCCGCAGGGGCCCAACAACTAGGGTTCATCCTAGGGCCTTGGAAGATGCTCTGGATCACAGACTTGGGGGACGGGGCGCGAGAAGAGGCACCGATTGGAGCCCTGTTTGAGTCTGTTTGAGTCTGCTTGGGCCAGCCATACTTCTTGTTGTCTAACATGAACCCTGGGCTGGGGAAATGTTGCCTTTCTGTGAAATTCGGTATCCCGCAGCTTAGACCGCCTGGCAGAGGCAGCCGAGACCGCTGCTTCCTCAGCGTCACTCCAGAAGGGCGCCGGGTGAGGGAGAGCGCCTCCCATCAGCACCCCGCCGCCCTGTGTGCTGCACAGCAGGGGCTTCTTGAATGGACACCTGTCCTTTCATAACCAATCCCTTGATGATAAGCTACTCGGGGTGACCTGGACATGCTGCCCAAAGTCTGAAAACCAAGCCCGTCCACTCAGAGTCGTCGACGGTTACCTGGGCGTCTGCACGTTACAGTGGTAGATGTACTCCGTGACCGTTTCATCTTCAAACATGGACAAGTACTTCCTCTTGAAGTCGGGTCTCAGACGCTGCACTAAACTTAAGCCTATGTAAGAGGAAACAAGAGTGTTTCAAGTCTGTGTAACTTTCAGCTTACTCAGCAGAGTGCAATGCTTACATGCACGCTTATCCACACCTGTCCCTCGCGCACACTGACTCTCTGGCTAGTCCACATTGCGCGTGTATGAGTCGGATGGCACCTGCTGGGACCCAGGTCTGTCAGGGACGGACACCGAGGTTTTCTGTGGGAGTTGCACTGGCTGTGACGTGCAGGGGCTGACTCTCGATGACTGAGCAGATGGGAAAGACTGGAGCCTTCTCTTCTATAATGTGGCCCAGTCCTGCTCCTCCTCTCTCTCTGTCTCTGTCTCTCCCTGCCTTTGGCTGCATGGCAACCTGGTCTTTGCAAGCCCACCTTGCCAGTAAAAGAGAAGTGGGTGTCCATATATTCCAGTACGTTTGGGGTTGGGAAATGCACAGGTTTTAAAAGCTGTTCTCCTCCAGCTGCCTATGGGAAAGCTTACGGTAAGAATGCCAGGACGTTGTATATTAACAAGACGTGCTCAAAATCTTGTGTATAAGTCCTGTGGCCCTTGTTTCCGAGGGGAAAGGAGTTCTAACCAGGGCAGGTGAGGCGAGCAGCTCGCAAATAAAATTAACTGTTTGTATTTCCTCCATAATCACAGGACATCGGCCTCTAAATGAAAGGGAATTGAGATCCGTCAAGGCTTCCTGGGAGACTAGATCCTGAGGTTCTGTTTGAGACACTGGCACAACGCCCTGCTAAGGAGGCTCCAAACCCTCCCCCATCAGCTGCAAAGGAAGAGAGGCCGCGCAGACAAAGCCGCCGTTCCATCAGGGACCCACCACCCACACATTACTCTCACGAGGCTTCCTGCTTTCCTCATCCAATCTTTCTGTCTCCGAGACACTACAGAGCCCCAACAAGAAGTGTGATGATAGACCAAGATTCTGCATTACCCCCCGGCCCCGCACCGCCCCTACCCCTCGACCCCATCAGCAATACGGGAGACAAAGGAGGTGGCTTTTAAATATCTCCTTAATGCAGTCTCCCTTCTCCATCATGGTCCCCTCACTGCTTTCATATTTTTTATTTTCCATAGCTGCTTTTTGGGACCCAATAAAATCCCCTTCTGTGTCAGAGCTCGAGGGTCTAGGGGCTCTCTTAAATAGCTCATCATAATTCATATAATTCAATAATTCATCATAAGGACAAGACCAAGCACCACGGCGCCAGGAATTGCTCAGCGCGGGAGGGCGGGGCACCTGGGGAGAAGATGGCGTGTGTAAGAGCGCCAAGGAAGTGTGGTGACCGATTCCGCCCCGGGCTTCCCCTGTGGCTGCCGGCCCTAGCACAGGGCAGGCAGGCAAGGAGGAGGCAGAGGGGAGCAGAGTCTACAGTGCCTTTCACCCTCCCACCTCCTGGCCCCCTGCACCCCTCTCTCTATTTCTTGCTAATGGAACCCTAGGTAAGAACCGAAATGTGCCCAGGCATGGCGGCCCCTCCCTCACAGCCCTGGGGATGAATTCCGATTGGCCACGGAAATGCATTCTCCTTGGGTGGTGGAGGACTGAGGAGGGGCCGGGGGGGCGGGGGGCGGGCAGGAGGGGTGTCTGTGTGAGTCTCCCAGGGGAGATTTTCTGCACTGATGAACGGAAGCATTGTGGAGAGAGAAGGCCGCTGGACACACTTTACTTTCTACTTGCTAGTTGGTGAGAGGGTGCTTTGTGCCACCTGACGACCTCTGAGTCCTCTACGGCCCCCGGGAGAAAGGCTGAGTCACGTGAGAACAGGGGACGTGTCTCCTGACACTGGGGAGCCGGCTATCAGAACACACAGGCGTGGAGACCGCCTAGCCCCAGGCTGCGAGGAGATAAAGAGAAGGCTTCCAGCGCCGCGGGCCTCAACCTCCCTCATGTCTCGGCCCTCCTCATGCTATGACACGCCTCCCAACCATAGCATCATTCTCGTGGCTACTTCACCACTCTCATTTTGATACTGTTATGAATCGGGCGACCCCGGTGAAAGGGTCGTTCGACCCCTGAAAGGGTTGCGACCCACAGGTTGAGAACCGGGGCTTTAAGGTCTGAGCACCTGAAAGGTGTCCAAAGACTGGCCGTGGAGAGCATTCCGAAGGGATACCACCTGGCGGGGGAGCAGCAGGTCTGGACCCCACTGGTCCCATCCCAGCCGGTGCCCCCAGTGAAAGGACCAAGGTGGAGAGACACATGAACTGAAAGCAGAAACTAACCCCGGGTTCCCCGTGGACAGGGATGGCTTCATCTTCCTCATGTGCTGAGATCCGGGTGGTATAGACCCGCCAAGAGCGGCGATACCCAGTGCTGGGAATCAGCGGCTGGACACCACCCCGGGCCCAAGTGCACGTATATGCTCACCCACAAGTGACCCCGCCACCTGCCTTCTCTCCACTGTGGGCCCCTCCTGAGGGGCAGCCTGCTTGCTTGGCTTTTTCTGAGTCTTTGAGGATGACCCATTCTTTCTAATGACTGCTTTCCTTCGTAATATAAAGACTCCTCTGTGAGGAGAAGAGGCTGCTTTCTGCATGTCTGTGCTTGGTGTGGTAATCAGGGCTGGAGGAGCAGCAGAAAGAGAGCACTTTCTTTTTTTTTGGGGGGGGGGCATCACTACCCTCTGGTGGGAGTGGGAGGCCCCACCTTGCTCCTGGAGAGCTGCTGCTGGATTTGAATCACCAAGCCAGTGGGCCGCAGTCCCACACTTAACCACTACGCCACCTAGGCTCAGCCAAGAACTCTTCTTATGCATCCATGAGTGTCCCTGGATTTGTTTCTCTAGTCACCCTGGCCTGGAAGGCTCTGAGAAACCAGGGTAGCATCAGTGCCCAGTGCTCTTCTAGCGTCTTGATGTATCCTGCTTCCCTAAGGCGGAAGCACTCACCAAAAGGTCCTGCGATTCGGAGACCGGCCAGAGGGTTAAAGGGAGTCAGCGCAGCACCCAAGGCTCTGATCCACACGGGGATGGGTCTGTCCTGATCAGCAAGGTCCGGTCTCTCAGGAAAGCCCCAAGGCTCCACTAAAATGAGATGATTAACCCTGGTGGGAACAGAACACAGTTAAGTCCACTTTGCAAACTCAGCTGAAGACGACGACTGACAGCATTTATACCGCAAAGTAGCAGGGAGCCCATTTTTAAAACTTGAAAATTAAAGAGAAGGCTCATGGCTGAACAGGTGCATGCTCTTATTCCTCTATTGAGATCTCCCGAGTTTTATGAGAAGTATGGTTGGAAGAGGTTTCTGTTTAACATATGCAAACCTGGACAGTAGAAATGTTTAAAAGGGTCTGCGATGACTGATTGGGAAACAGGTGAGAGGGTGTTTGTGACATCTAAGCTACACTCTGGTAGAGGATACTGTTCACTGATGGTCATAGTTACATAGCCTTGGGTCAACTTGAGACTCTTAAGAGTGAAGGGGTGGAGTCTAGCCTGTCCATCAGGTCACAGCCTCATAGATGGCTCCTTGTGGGCGTGGCCTCCTCAGGAGGATTCTGGGAACGTCCTCTCTCTTCTTTCTGCCATTGGAAGAGGTGGGTCTCCCTCTCTGTCAGACAGGCCACGTGGAGCCTATTGAAGAGACACACTCAGGAACTGCAGGAGCCACGTGGAGGTGCTCCCACCACCTCCGGGATCCACAAGACTTCTCTCCAGCAGCCTGTGATCTTCCTGCATTCACCGTCATTGCAAGGGTTACGTGAGTCTGAAGAGGCATTTATGAAGTACTATGGGACATATGGGTGAGTATGGGACTTATGAACTTGAGCTGGTCTGGGCCGGGATGTTTTCTTACAATACAATTGCTCTGTGATATCAAGCCCTTTCTTATCCATACATGAGCGTTCCCTGGATTTGTTTCTCTAGTCAACCTGCCCTAACCCACGGACTACTCAGAAAAATCCGAAGGCCGGTGTGTCTCAAGGTTGACACAGCAGAGATGAGTGAAGGTTAGTATCATACTCTTCTGTGTAAAGAAGCCTCAGACACCCATAATTGTCATCACCAACGAGTCAACCAGTCTTAAAATCTCAGGGCAGCTCGAGGTTTGGGTGGGTTCAAAAGGACTCTACTGTGAGCTTTTCGCAAATGTACTGCGGGCAGAAAAGAGGACAGGATGACCCTAGTTCTGGAATTCTGAAATTCGGTGGACAGGAATACATTTCCCGTCCCTATTGGAAAGGGCCGCATGCTTGGTAAGGGAGAAGGGCAGCCCCCAAAAGGGTGGCCTTCAACCAGAGGATGAGTTGGCATGGTGGACCCAGGCATGGTGTCCTTCTGCTGTCCACAGGCTGCCACGAGTCAGAACAGACTGAAATTGGGATCGACTGGCACTCCACTCTATTGCACATCCTTTCCGGATGTCCTTCTGTACTGGTCAAAGAGAGGCAATCTCTCCTGCCTAGTTCGTTTAACAGGTGCTTCATATGACGAATGGCTTTGATGATCCACCTGGGGACACGCCCTCCACATAAGGGAGACCCAGAACTATCGGGAGGGCCTCCCTCCCATCAACACAGCATGGTTTCACACACCCCAAAACTCCTAATAGAGCACTGTGGGCCCTTTGCCTCCAGTGTCAGTAAACAATCCCAGCGTTCAGCAAAGTGCTCCCAAGGATAAAAAGGCCTGGATTCTACCAATGTCACATGCAAAACCAAAGAAATCAGTGTGGGTAAGGGTGGGTACTATTCTGTCAGACTGGCCTTTAGCATTTTCATCAACACTCGCAAGATGAGTTAGCAAAAAAGTTCTTTGACTGCATTTCTCCCACAAACCTTCGGGGCGCAGCCCCTGGGCACTGAGCTCTGAGAGTGCACGGAGAACATTCCATTCGATCCCTCCTTACCGACAGGGAGGCGCCAGACCTACTTTGGGGCCTGCCCGATGGCACCCAGGTATCACAAACAACGTCGCATGTTGCTGACATGCTGGCGTTCATTTGTAGATCCAGATTTATAAAGGTACGGATAATAGAAAGCGGTCGTCGTGGAAATGAAGGGAACACAAAAGTGGTGTTCAGTCTATAGAAGGCAGGGTGAACAGAGAAGCCCCAACATAATAGATGATGGATCTCCTCTCTTTCTCTCTGGAAGCAGAGAAACCACTTGTACTTCTTCCGTTACTACAACTACAGGGCGATCTGGGGCAGGTGAAGACAGGTGCCCCGGAAAGGGTCAAAGAAGTAGGAAGCAGGGGAGACTCATCTTTGGAAGCAGCCAATTCACGACTGAGGAGCCCTGGTGGTGTAATGGTTAGTGGTTGAGCTGTGAACCACAAGGTCAGTGGTTCGAAACTCCAGTGGCTACTGCTCTGTGGGGGAAAGATCAGACTTTCTATTCCACTAAAGAGTTACCGTCTGGGAAACTCACGGGAGTAGCTCTGTCCTGCCCCACAGGTCACTATGAGTCCGATGGATGCAGGGGCAGTGGGTTATTCACCACTGACCTGCTTCCTAACGAGAAACATGAACTCTCCTTAGAATCTCTTTATTGGCACATACCTCATGCCATTCAATTTAACTCTTCAATCATATTAAGATTTGTTCAATCAACACTAAGATTAATTTCCAAACAATTCCTTCTTGTACACATTCTCCCCCAATGTTTACTACCACACCCACAGGAAATGATCAGTCCAGTTACTGCCTTTATAGATCTAACAAGCCCAGATTTCACACACCTATAATCATACAAAACAACCCTGAAGCAAACAAATAACAAAATCCAACAACGATGACTAAAGAAAATACAGAAAAAACACTCGATGGAAAAGAAAGTAGAAAATACTAAAAAACTGGAATAACTTTAAAATGGGTCAAGAGAGAGAGATCAAATCAGAAAGTATTGCATTTTAATCTAACTACATCTGCCATAATTGACTATAAAATGCTGCCTGATAAAAAGTGGATTCACATTGCTGGACTTTGGTCAGAGGGTATTCATTGGAGGCTTAATCCATGTGGGAAATTCAGACCTTGCAAATGAATTTGGGGGCTTCCACTGCCACCCATGGCCTTCTGTGAACTGGGTGTTCACAATTTAAGCTCTGATTCCATTCCCCCTCCTTTGGATTTAATTATTTACAATCCTTGGATCACATAGATTGCTGTGCTTTTTCCGTGTGGCCTTAGTTGGTGCCTCACTGAGATGGCTGCTTGTTTTAAGACAAGCCTTTAAGAGTCCAGACGGCATCCTTCCTGAGAGGTGGGCACCATCTAGTTTCTTCTTCACCACACTTTGCTTTACAGCACCCCTGTCTTCAGTGATGTCTTCTTGAGGGCAGGCAGTGAGCAGAGCCATGCTGGACACAATGAACCCTTTATTAAAACATAGTCTACCCTGAAGGATGGCTACTACTTTGTTAGAAATCTGTACAGACCTGTTGGTGCCATCTGCTCCAGGATAGAACCGACCTGCTAATCCAAGCTGGAAGTGGACCAAAGACAACCAGAAGGAGATAAAATCTAATCTCTCGCCTGTTGTCTTTCTTTCTCTCTCATTTTGACCCTTCTAATTTAATACGAATCATAAACATACTGTTCCTGTGTAAAAATGCCGGTTTTATGCAAAGTATATAGGCAAGGGCAAATGCCCTCTCCTTTTTTCTGAGACGTTCATCCCTGCTGATAGTTCAAACTTGTGTCTGGAGCACGCAGGGTGCAGGTTAGCACGTGGCAGATGCTCGGTGGTGTATTATGCTTTCCCATGCTTCCCTTTGTCCCTTATCTATACAGATACTCAAGTCTGATAAAAAATGTAATTAAAAAGTAAACATAAAACTTAGTCTCCTCTGGGGATGCCAACGGATGACACAGCTGTTTCTCAGTATATATCACAGCCTTTCACTCAGGGAGTTGGTCCCATTGTGTCTAATAAAAGAGTCTGGTTTGGAATAGAAAAAGTTCGTGACAGGCTGAGCCCCAGTGGCGTAAGTGGTTGAGTGCGGGACTGCAGCCTGCGGGCTTGATGGTTCAAATCCAGTGGTGGCTCTCAGGAGCAGCGCTGGGTAGCTCCCACGACCACCAGAGGCAGTGATGCCAAAAAAGAAAGAAAAAAGTTCATTACATAACAAATCTGAGTATTGTTCCACAAAACATTTGATGATGTAGATGTTATTGCTGTTAGGTGCCTGTGTTAGTCCGGGTACATTAAAGAAATAAACTCATAGAGAATATGTGTATAAGAAAGGGTTTTATATACAACAGCAGTTGACTATTGAGAAAACAACCAATCCAGATCAAGTCCATAAATTCGATATTAGCCCCCATGTCTGATACCAACCTAAAAAGTCTACAAAACACATGCAGTGACATCGAAGGAGGAAGGTCACAGGCCAGTGGGTGGGAAGGGTTGTGGATCCAGTGGCAGGGGCCTCCGCATGGCTTCTCTAGCTCAGGGCGCTAGCGTAGTTCCATGTGTCTTGTCAACTGCAATGTCTCCCACCTCCAAGGAGGAAGATAGGAGTTCCCAGAATCCTCAGGAGAAGGCCACGCCCACAGAGAAGCCTCATTGGCTATGAGCTGATTGAGAGGCTAGCCTCCACCTCTTCACCCTTAATCCTCTCAAACTGACAAATGGTAACTGCCACAGGGCGGTTCAGTCTGCTGTGAACCAGTGCCCCTATGTACAATGAGACAAAACACTGCCTGGGCCTACACCACCTTGAGAATTCTGGTTGAGTCCACACTTGCAGCCACGTGCCAAACCAACTCGTTGGGGTGAGGGGCGGGGTCGTCTGCTTTTTCCTGACCCACTCTGTTACCAAGCATGATGTCCCTAGGTCCTTTTCCAAGGTCGGGCCTCTCTCGGGAACATGTGCAAAGAATATGAAACACGGTCCCACCATCCTCCATGGCAGAGAGTGCGATGGTGCTTCCCATAGAATTTGCCAGTCATGTGTCTGAAATGCATCTGTTGTCCATACTGATTGCCTAGCTTTCCCATGCGTTTGAGGCCACTGAAAATATTGTGGCATCTGAGAGATGCCAATCAAAAACTGAGGAGACAGTACCTTACATCAGTATTAACAGCAAAGTAAAAAAAAACCAAAACCAAAAACAAAACAACCCACGCTGGAGAGAGTGTGGTGAGGCAGGAACCCTTGTACACTGCTAGCGGGGCAGTAAATATGGAAAGCGGTATGGTGTGACCTCAAACCACTGGGAACAGAGATCCCATAAGGCGCAGCAATCCCTTTGCTGGGTGTGTGTCCTAGTGGAGTCACAGCCACAACATGAGTGCACCAGCACAGCCATGTTCATCCTCACAGCATTGTTTATGGCAGCAAGAAGATGGAAACAACCGAAATGTCTATCATGCACAGGGACACATGAAGCACGATGCATCCCTGAAGGATAATGATAACACCATCAAGCACCTCCTGGTATGGACGGGCCTTGAGAACATGATGAGTTCACGATGTCTGTGTAAACACAGTGAGAACATGATTGAGAAAACACGAGTTCATAATGATTGCGTGAGATTACCCAATCACAAAAGGACAAATATTGCAGGAGACTAGTGTTATCAGTAAAATAAAATTAAAAAAAAAAAAGACAAAGGTTCTCATAGCAAAGGAAACTGCGTTTCAAGGCAGCCAAGGGGCAGGGGAGATAAGTGAAGGAAGATGAAACAACAGGCTAGTGGGGAGAGAGGGGTTTAACTGAGTGAAGGGGAAGATGCTAGCTCATAAGAGGGATAAGAGACATCAAAGGGGGCTTGGGAGACACAGTAAGCTATGGGGGTGGGGGGAGGGCTGTCAGTGGTCGTAGTTTAACTTTTTGAGTATGAAATTCATGGTCTGAAACCCAGTTCACAATTAAAAACAAAAGAACTGTGACTTGGGTCGGACACACCTTAATCCTCAAAGTCAGTCCTTTGTTCCTAAGTGAAAACAAGAGATTGCCTCCTGTTTGCCACGATCCTGTCTAGGGGCCCAGTTGTGTGGACTTCCCTTTTCTTCACACCGGAAGCTTTAAGGGAGTCCTCTTATCAGCAGGTGTGTCAAGCCCTTCTCGATTTCAGCAGGCCAGGCTTTGGTCGTCTGTATATTGCAGGTTAGTAAGCCTTCCTCCATTCATGATGCCTCCTCCTCCTCCTCTTCCTCTCCCCCGTCCAGCTGCTCAGATTATGCGCACTGCATCTACACTCAAAGTGTTCTGGAATTTCCGTTCTTCTGAATGGTATTCATTATGTGGTAGGACCATGGCAGTTGAAAGCCTTTGTAGAGTCAATAAAAGGCAGGTAAATGTTTTTTTCTGGTCTGTCTCTGCAGTCGGCCCAGACTCATGTGACGTCAGCAGTGGAATCCCTTGTTCTGAATCCAGCCTGCATTTCTGCCAGCTCAGAGTGAAATGGACTGCCGCTGTTTGTGAATGATCTTTGGCAGAATTTTAGCTGCATGTGAGTTAGTGGTCTTGTTAATTGATTTCTATATTTTCTTGAGTTATCTTTCTTTGAAATGAGCACAGATTTGGATCTCTCCCAATGGAATGGCCCGGTAAACAAGCATGTCTTCTTTGAGAAGTGAGCCCATCTAGTGCTCTATCAGCTTGTGGGAAATTTTCACTTAAGACGCTGTCAATTTCTCAGCAAAGCCTGATGATAGGCTTTGCCTGACAGGCTATTACCATCTTGAACTGAACCAAACTCCCCAGGGTAACTTCCCATCTTCAAAGTTAAAATATTATCTCCTCACTTGATAGAAGTTATGGAGCTTTAATGTAAACCTAAAACATAATACTGAACCAGGCTCTCCCCCCTAACACTCCAGATGACAGTCTGAGGGGTTTATGAGCACACACCTTGGGAAAGGATGGCCTTCAATATAGTCACACAGCACCTGTGATCAGACAGCTACAGGAAAAACACAGAACCAGTAGGGCAAGAGCAAGTCCATCCATTTCAGCACTGCAAGAACCATTCGCTATTCATCTTAGTCCTTAATGACTAAGTAGGTCTTGAGGTTAAAGATGGTAAGCAGATTAGAGTCTAGAGGGCAGATAACTGCTGCGACACACTGTGACAGCTGGGTTTAAGTGCGAACTAGGGTCTATATAAACCTGACCTTTATGAGCTTTTAAGCTAGTCTCCTGCTGGAAGTTACGCAACAAGAACAATCAGACCCGCCTGTGGCATGAAACAAGGAAAAGAACATTCCTCCCCGAGGCCAGAGACCAGAGAGACTCTGGTGTGTGCACAAACAGGTCATTCTCGGGATAAGAACCACCTCAGGTCAAACACAAAGCCACCTTCTCAAGAGGGACCCAGAAAAATTGCTCAACCGTAGGCTGCAGAGTTAGAAGACAGAGCCAGGTGAGGCCAAAAGGGAAAAAGAAATGCTTCACTGCAGAGTTGAAGGCCAGTCGTGACTGAAAGTCTAGCGCAATATTCAGTAAACGTGTTCTCTATTCATAGCTTTCAAAGTTTCTACATCATCTTGTAGATACCCTCTTGGTGTGAGGGCTTGACCACTGGGGCCCAGACAGAAGGGAACGAAGAATGAAGGCGGAAGCTTGGGGTTGGGCTGTGATCCACAAGGCCAGTCGTCTGAGACCACCAGCCTGCTCCTCGGGAGAAAGGTAGAGTTATAGCCTTGGAAACCCACAGGGGGCAGTTCTGCCCTGTCCTAGAGGGCCACTCTGGGTCAGAATCGACTTGATGACAGTGAGTCTGGGGCACAAAGATGGCAGAAGGGAGACAGCACCTTTGGCTATCACTACTGGCTTACTTGCCCTGTCCCCTGTGCCCCACCACCTACAGGGGAACAGCACTGCCTGGTGAAGGCAGTTTTACAGAATGACAGCCCGTCAACATCTTACATAGTGGGCAAATAAGACACAGTACTTGTGCATTAGCTTCCTGTGCGCTCTATGCACGTCCATGTTGTTCATGAGGGTGTGTTTAATACAGCAGCCCTTAGGTGTGTGACTCAGCATGTTAGGCTACAAATAAAATGTGAAATGCCATCTCTAATGATGACACACCGTGGTAGGAGAACACAGGGGAACGAAAGGCATGTTTGGGGACGCAGTACTGGAGGAACTGGGTCCCCATGTGGAGTCCCGGAGGCCTTGTCCAGCAGCCCAAGGGGCCTGCCCAGAGTGGGCTGGCATTCTCCCAGAGGAGAGCCTTTGCCATGTGGGTCCCCAGTGCCTGGGGATGCTCAACTGCCCCCTTTGCTCATGCTGCACTCCTTCAGAATTCCAATGCCGAGTCCTCGGCCTGAGTCAGGTTCTCTCTCTCTCCCAGGGTTCCCACAGCGAGACCCATTGCATCGCGGCGCTCACCACAGGGCCTGTGAAATTCCTCTCTCGACACCCAACAGACTGTGAGATGTTCCCCGGGGGCCAGTCCCGAGCATCGCACCCAACACATACCTGGCAGGTGAACAAGGGAACCCGGCGAAGCCTAAGGAGAGGCGCCAGGCGCACCCTGTAATTTAAAAAGATGGCCACAACGGCTGACACGTGCTGAAACAGCGATGACTAGGGCTGGGGCGCTGCTGCCGGCTTTTCAAAACAATGAGAGGCCGTGGCTCCAGAGATCAAGTGATATGTTGCCGCTGGGTGTGATCAAGTAGATTCCGCCCCCAGTGAGCCCTGTGTGGTTGATCCGCCCTGCCCGGCAGGGTTCCTTGGCTGGAGGCTTCTCTGGAGCGGATCACTGGTCTTTCTCCCAAGGAGCTGTGGCTGAGGTTCGAACAAGCCACCTTTCTGGGTTCGTGGCCGAGCACTTCACTCCGCAAGCCACTGAGCATGATTTAAACACAACCACAGTGGCTGCGATAGCAGTATGAGAGCACGTCTTAGATTACAGTGGTGGAATCATCCAGGCATTTTTACATATCACAAATGTCTAATTCTCTGTTCTTCATCCAGATCAAGAATCTGGGGAAACCGGAATGGCAGCCCTGGGTCAGACTGTACCGTGGTTTTTATGGACTGCTAAGTCACCCCCAGTGCCCGGATGGATGCCCCTCAAATCAGCCAAAGCGGATCTGTCCTGCAAGTTCTCCATCCTGAGAATTGCTCTTAAACAATGAGCACGTGTCCCTCAAACGGGCCTATAAAAACACACAAAATGAGATGCTTGAGAAGCCGCAGAGAGGCCCCTGCCAGCGCTGAGATGCTTCTACCACCAATGGATACACAAGACTCTGCACCCACTGGCCTGTGATGGTCCTGGTGTCACTGCATGTGCTTCATGAGTCTGAAGAGGGCTTATGGATTGGTATCAGACACATGGGCTAATATCAGACTTATGACCTTCAACTGGACTGGGCTGTGATGTTTTATTAGTGTATAGTTGCTCTTGTGTACTAAAACTTTCTTATACAAAACAAAACACACACACACAAACTGAAAGAGTGACACTGCCCATAAAGTACAAGGACAGAATTTGGTAGGGATTGAGACAATGAGTCCCAACAAATCATGTTGTTTGTTTCTTTTTTTCTCTTCTACACAGGGAAACGAGGAATTCTGGATAAGCTGCCTTATGTAAGAGGGGGAAAAGAGAAAGAGAAAGTGCCATTATGTTATAGTGAAAAAGCAAAATCCTCAAAGTCTCTTTAAAAAAATATATAAAGTATATGGAAAAGAATATATATATTATATATATATAAAAGAACATACTGGAGTATAGTGATAACTCAATTTCATGTGGTATCTGTTAGACTACTTCCCGCTGCCAAACCAAAACAAAAAACCTTTCAGAAACACACGTTCACTATGAGAGTGCAATGCAAACAGTCTCTGGTCCATTGGCAGTTGGGTTGGACAGAAAAACAGCAAGGAGGCAGTTCCGTAATGGCTGATTGACATGAAGAGGACGCACTCTGCCTGCGCCCAGGAAAATGCGTGTGGGCCAGAAGGAAGCCTCTCTGGTCCTGTTTGCTGCCAGGGTTCCCTTGAAGCCAACGCCAAACCCCCAACCCCAGTTAGCACGAGGCTGGCCTGACATTCGTAGGGAGCCCCTGGCTGGTGCAGCTCACTGAAAGGCTGGATGTTCCAGCCCACCCAGAGGCTCCTTGGGACAAAGTCCCCGTGGGTCTCCTTCTGCAGAATCAGCCACTGAAAACTACACGCAGCCCAGCTCTACTCTCCAATCTGCTGGGTGACGAAGGACTGGCTGGGAAGTGGCTTTTGCTTTTGTCCTTTTTAATACGCTGAGAAACACGCTTCAGGTGAGCGCTGACATCTCACTGCTCCTATATTTGGATTTGTGAGTCTACTGAATAGGTTATCTCTGTGAATCTGTCTAAGTCTGTCCAGACTGGATCGAAACACAAAAGACTGGAGGCAAGCAAAAATGAGAAACCGCAAGAGTCGTTCACATAAACTAAAAGGACAGTGCTCCCCACCAACAGCACCGAGATGCTGACTCGTTTATCTCTTCCCTGCCCATTCAATGAAAAATGCTTCACGAGAAGCCTCTGAAAAGGCAGGAAAGAAAAACTAGAAGGAAGAGGAGACCCTGGAGACTATGAACAGCGCTTTTCTTGACCCTGTGCTGCCCTAGGGTAATAAATGGCCTGTGAGAATAAGAACAAAATATCAATTTTAAAAGCTTATTTTTTATTTTTCAATTTTAACATAAAGCAAGTTAATGTGCTGCTTTTCTCTAACTAGAATAAATAATGTAAGTGTAGATATACATGCATGTATGTATTTGGTTAGCAGAGTTATTCTCAGTAATATCTTCCTGATACACACAAATGATGTCCATTTCACTTCCATTTTAACAGTGTGTTTATGAGACGCACTACCTCCAGAGGTCAACTATCCAGAAGGCAAACAACAGACATCTTTCTCTTTTCACATATGCATAGTTGGAAAATGTCTTCCTCCCAGAAAGACATGAGAAAGACAGAACACGACCAAAGCCTAATTCCTTGACATGCCAAATAAAGAGAAGGGGTGGGAGGTGGGGGGCAGACAGACAAAGAGATGTAAGGTCAATGATGAACTTAGCTTCCAATCAATTTCAGATTAATCTATTCAAGAAATGCTTCCTGGGTGCCTACTATGGGCCAAACCTGGTGTTCTGACTGGCGAATTGTCAGTCTCGATTTGAGATCTCTGAAAATCCAGAAAACCTTGTTAATTTGAACTTGGTAAGTTCGATAATATAAGTCTTATGGAGTTATGAATACTGACTTTGCTGCACCAGCTCTGTGGAGTCCCACTCAGTATGTTCTGGCAGCCAGTGAACTGGAAGTGCACCGACAACTCCAGGCATGATCATATCTACCGACCACAAATACTGACCTGTTCTTGGTCTTAACACAGCATACTAGTTTTATTTTTGCACTTAGAAACACACACTCATTTTCTAAAACACAAGGGGGTTCAAAGAGTTCATGAGAAACAATTTCACAATCTTTTCACTCCATTTCCCCCCACAAATGTTTTGAAGCTTTTGCTGTGGCTACTTATCTGTGCCCCCTCCTCCCCCCACTACCCACCCCACTTCCCCACACCTTTGCTCCCCCTTTTTTCTGTCATTGCTCTTTTGGGCCACCATCAGGTGACCTCCTGACTGCTGGCCATTTGCACAAGGTGACCAAACTCTGCCCAGCCCTGCACCATCCCCGGGATCAGTTGAAGTACTTTTAAAGTGGTCTTTCCCTTCTGAATTTCCGATGGCCTCTTTTTGGGGGAGCAATAATTCTCAACCTTCCTCATGCCAGGACCCTTTCATACAGCAACAAATGTTGTGCTGACCGCCAACCACACAATTGTTTCTGTTGCTACTTCATTACATGAATCGCCGCGTAAACATCTTGTTGGGCAGGATGTATTTTCATGGTGACAAACTGAACATCATGAAAGCATAGTGATTCATCACACAGTATGCAATTCTAGATTGTGAACTATTTGTTTCTAATGACAAATCAGTGAAATGTTGTCTTGGCGCACGCTGCAGCATGGGTCACAGTCTTCACGCCAGTACTCCTCTGTGGGCATATCTGTCTGTGGGTGGACCCACCGGGAGACGATAGAGGAGAGGTGTCTTGGTTTCTAAGACCATCAGAGATCTGTGTTTTCCAATGGTTTGAGGAGACTCCTGAGAAAGGCTTGCTCGACCCCCAAAGAGGTCAAGACCCACAGGTTGAGAACTGCTGCTTTGGGGTATTTCATAAGCGCAGATGGAAATCTCCTGTGACCTATTTCCACAATGGACCAGGGGCCTGAGGAAGCGTGCGGTAAGGGTTTGTTTGCCCCACTGGGCATGGAGTCACCATGAGCCAGGGGCCATCTGGCCACAGTTAACATCAACAAGGAAGCCCAATTCCCCCAGATCCCCCTGCGGCTGTGTATCAGAAATCCATCTTCTTCCTCTTCTTTCTTTCCTCAGAAACACAGCTAGGGATTTCTCTGAGCGCAGGGCATCCTGAAGGCTAAGAGCGAACTGCAAAATTGACCATCTGCTAAGGACCCAGTAAAACACAGCAACCTCCCCCCCGCCCCCCAAAGCCAACTCAACAACCAAAAGCCTCCCTACCATCGAGTCAGTTCAGACTCACGGCGATGCTATAAGGCAGGGTAGAAATGTTCCTGGGGATTTCCGAGGCAGTAACTCTTTTCTGGAGTAGAAAGTCTCTCCTCTTTCTCCCATGGAGTGGCTGGTGGCTTTGAACTGCTGACCTTGCGGTTAGGAGGCCAACCAGTAACCATGATGTCATCAGAGCTCAAAAAAGCCAAGGAGGAGACAGAAATGTGGGCTCTTGGTGCCAGAATGGGTAAACTAGCTGACGAGACTATCTCACATACAAGAAAACCAGGGGGCAAGTATTTAAGCTTAGATAATGCATGGCAGAGAAAAAGCAGGCTGTCCCAGAGGAAGAAAGAGTTAGCTGCACGGGGCTACTACTCTGCCTGTCACAGTTCTGTGTCAGCAGTACACCGGGGAGGTGTGCCCACGCACTGACAATGACCTTCATCCAATGGCTCATTCAAAGACCTCAAAGTCAAGGTTGACTGCAATTCTGGATGGAAAAATAAATCTCATGGGAAAATGTGCTAACAATACCAAAAAAAAAAAAAAAGTGCTTGCAAAACCACGAGCAAAGTGAAAATAAGCTTCTTTTCTGTTTGAGGTGGCTTCAAAAAGCTTGTAAAAAAAAGACCTCAAAAGACCTTGGGGTCTTCCCATCTGTGTTGTTCAGCCCCTTGCATTAAGCCTGGGGTACGTTGGATCAGTTTTCTTTGGACTGGGCACAAGTTTGGATCACTTGCAGTCAGTTAGCCTGGCCTTCTGTATTTCTTGATCTAGACAGGTAAGCATCTTGGCAATGCATCCACAGTTGAAATATCTCAATGGTACTTCTAGAAATCTTGGACTGGTGTTGGCCATTTTGAATCAGATAATTGTATGATCTACTAGGGCAGGGAATGACAGATGGATAGGGACTGGCATCACATTCATTGTCAGTAAGAATATTTCAAGATTTATCCTGAAGTGGTATTGTCCGTGGAACGATATCCATATGCCTACAAGAAAGATCAATTCATACAACTCATATCAAATTCACACGCCAGCCATAAATGCCAAAGAGGAAAAACCCATCTTGTTGTGTCTTTTATCAACTTCTGTGGTCTATAACTAATCAAACATATAAGCGAGATGCTTTGGTAATTAGTGGCAATCGGATTGTGAGAATTAGTTACAATACAGAAGCATCAGTAGTTGGAAACTATTTCCCACCAACATTGATGGAATGACTGAATCTTCTAAGACCAATCAACCTATTCATTGCAAATGCCTTTATTTCCCCAGCAAAAGAAATGGTGATCATACATGTGGACTACCCCAAATGAAATGCACAGCAGTCAAACAGATTACAGATGTGCAAAGAGATAATGGAACAGATTGCTACTGTTCATCAGAACAAGGCTAGGAGCTAACTGCAAAATAGGCCATCAGTTGAACACATGCAAGTTCAACTTGAAGCTGAAGAAAATTAAAGTCCATGAAAGCCAAGCATCAGCTTGAATAACCCACCTGAACTGGGAGCAATCTTAAGAATCCAAATGAGTGAACAATAATGACTGAAGACCAGAAGAGTGAGGGAATTATAGCATATATGATGAAAACACAACACGAAAAAACAAATTCACCGCCATTGAGTCAAGTCTTACTCTTGGTGAGCCTGTAGAACAGGGTAGAAATGCCCCTCCCTGGGGGTTTCTGAGACTACACTCTTTACAGAAATAGAAGAGCTCATATTTCCCTTTGGAGCAACTAGTGTTTTCAAACTGCTAACCTTGTTCTTAGCATCCCAACTTGTAACCACTACGCCAGGCAGGAAAGACCAATATGGATGTCAGGAGAGGCTCTTGTTCTTGAGCGTAGACTTGCTAAAGTGAGTGGAAGAAGTGAAGTACAATTGCTAAAAAAGATACTTCAAAGGGCGGCTGGAAAAGGTAAAGTACTATAGTGAAATGGGCAAACCTTGGATTAGAAAACCCAAAGAGAAGAACATGCTCACAGTATTTATGAAGGTGCAAGAGCCAAAGAGAAAACCCAAGGCTCAAGTGAACATGTTGAAGGATTCTAAGGGGGGGGGGGGAGATACTGAATGATCGAGGAAGCATCAAGAGAAAATGGAAGGACTATATAGCGAAACCATAAAAAAGAACTAGTCAAAATTCAACCACTTCAGGATACAGTATATGATTGTGCTGGTCCAAGTAAACTAGAGAAACAAATTCATAAACACTCTCATGTGTATAAGAAAGAGTCTATATACAAGAGCATTGAAAATTGAGAAAAACATCCCAACCCAGTCCAGTCCAAGGTCATAAATCCGATATTAACACAAATGTCTGATTGCAATCTACAAAGTCCTCTTCAGACTCAAGAAGCACATGCAATGACACCAGAACAATCCCAGGTCAGCAGGTGCAGAGCCTTGGGTATCAGCACTGACAGGTGGCTCCTCCAGTTTCCAGGGCTCAGGGTCTATCAGCATGCTGCCATATGCCTTGTCAGCTGCAATATCTCCCAGGGAGTCAGTCTTGTGTCTTGTCAGTAGAGTGTCTCCAAGGGAGTGAGAACTGAGTCTCTCACCTCCAAGGGGGAAATACAGCTGAATTTCCCAGAATGCTCAGGAGAAAGCCACGCCCACACAGAGGTCTCATTGGCTATCTCCAGATTGACAGGCTAGACTCCACCCCTACACGCTTAATCCTCAAACTGACACCAGATTAGGTACCGCCGCAATGATCAAGGACCAGTGAGATTGAAGGGAACTGTCCAAGCTACACTGAGGCCTTGGCAAAAGGAGAGCTCCAATTATTAACTGGAAAACTAATCGAGATGCTTCAACAAAGGGATGCCACACTAAAGCGTCTGCATGTCTGGCCCAAGAAACGTGGAAGAAAGCAACCTGGCCAACTGTTGGGAAGAGGCTTCTCTGTGTACCCAAACGGAAGAAAGGTGGTCAAACAGCATCACTAATCTCACACACAAGCGTGTGCTCGAAAGAATGAAAAGGGTTACACAGCAGCACATGACATGTGGAAATGCTAGAAACTTTAGCTGCATTCAAAAGAGGAAGTGGCACAAGAGATATCGTTGCTGATGCCAGGGGAATCTTGGCTGAAATCAGAGAATATCAGAAAGAGATGCTTACCTGTGTCTTATTGACTATGCAAAGGTATTGGGTCAGAATAAATTATGAATAATGTTGCAAAGAATATGAAGTCCCAAACAATTAATTGTGTTCGTGCAGAACCTCTACATAGAATAAGAAGCAGATGTTCAAACGGAAGATGGGCATTCCATACGGTTTAAAATCAGGAAAAGTAGCATTGGGGCTGTATCCTTTCAAAGGAGAGTAGTGATACCAGGAGGGAAAGGTGGGGGAGAAAGGGAAAATCCATCACAAGGATCTACATATAACCCTCACCCTGGGGGATGGATAACAGAAAAGTGGGTGAAGGAAGACATCCATCAGTGTAAGACATGGGAAAATCATAAGTGATAAATTATCAAGGCTTCATGAGGGAGGGAGAGTGGAAGGAAAAATGAACTGATACTAAGGGCTCAAGGAGAAGGAAAATGTTTTGAAAATGATGATGTCAACAAATGTACAAATGTGCTGGACACATGAAGGCATATCTGTATCGTGATAGGCGTGTATGAGCCCCAATGAAATGATTTCCAAACACAGAGATAAAATCAGGAATCGTAGAAATGTGAGTTGCATCCTTTCACCATTCTTGCCCATCTGTATGCTGAACAAAGAAGTCCAAGAGGCTGGGCTGTACGATGGCGTCTCAAAAGTGCATGGAAAACTTCAATGATCTCTAACTTAATGACAGTATTTCACACCCTTCTGCGAAGCCCCCTCATAGGACAAAGAAATGACACCAGGTTTGGAGGAAGGCTCATTAACAACCTGCAACATGCCTGTTGCCAGTAAAGAGGATTTGCAACACTGATAAAAATCAAAGACTGCGTGGCCTTCAGTGTGGATTACCCATCAACCGAACTCACCATCATCAAGGTGATTCTGACTCACTGGAGCCCTACAGGACCTGGGAGAACAATGCCTTGGATTTCCAAGACTATAAATGTTTTCAACAGTAGAAAGTCTCATCTTTTCCCCGTGGAGCAGCTGGTGGTTTCAAACTGCTGACTTTGTGATCAGCAGCCCAAGGAGGATAACCACTGCACCACCAGGGCCCATGGGACCTGCCCCTGTGGGTTTCCAAAAGTGTAATTCTCCACAGGTGCAGAACAAATAAGCAATCTGAGCCAATAAGCAATATTATGATAAATAGGAAAAGATTGGGTTTCTTTTATTGGGATTGACAATTAACACCCATAGAAGCAGTATTGAAGAAATCAAACAACACCACTTTGGGAAATCTGTTACAAAAGACTTCTTTTAAAGTGGTTTTTGTTTGCTTGCTTTGTATTGTGAAGAGAGAGAGAGAGAAGAGAGAGAGAGTGAGAGTGAGAGAGAGAGAGAGAGAGAGAGAGACAGACAGACATACATCACTTTGAGGGGTAACATGTGCCTGACTGGTTTCTGGGAATGCTGAACGATGCATAAGGAAGACACAATGAAGTGATGTCTTTAAATTATGGTGTTGACAGAGAATACTGACTATACCAGGAACTGCTAGAAGAATGTACAAATTTGTCAGAGACGTACACCAAAAATGCTCCTGAGAAGCAAGGAGGTGAAGACACACATTCTTTGGATGTGTTATCAAGATGGACCAGTCCCTGAAGGGTATCATGCTTAGTGGAGGGCAAATGTAAAAGAGGAAGTGCCTCCACAGGCTATATGGACACGGGGACGGCAGCAATGGCCTCCAAACACTGCAACAATGTTGAAGACAGCATACCACTTACCAGCCAGTCCTTGGTCTGGTGTACACTGGGACATTGTGTGTTACCACAGGCCTGATAGTGCCTCACAACAACAGGTAGATATGTTTTCTAGGGAACTTAGAAGTGATTTGCTCTAAGTTATCAAAGAGAGGCCTAAGACCTGGGCCTTAGATTCCCTAACCTAGCCTACCCTTAAAGCTTACTAGAACTCAGAAAAAGTTAGGGAAATCCTGCTGAATCCACCAGTTTGAAGATCATAACAACAGTCGATAGTGCTTTTTATTTATTATTATTATTATTTGAGGTTTAAAGTCTACACATTCTAAATTTAGCAAAACGTCCTTTCTTTCTTCAGGGTTCTACCAAAGTAGGTGTTGTGTGATAGAAAAAATCAGCAACTTTATTTCAGCCACTAAGTGGGCCCTCCGTTTTGACCATTTGGTCTTCAGGATCCTTTAAGAGATTGTCTTTTAAGACGCCGATACACTTCAGTGAAGAAGCTACAGCCAAAAACTCACCACTTATCTTGTGTCTGTGCAAGATCAATCTGTCCAATCCCAGGACACATCTCCACTCTCCAATGGATTCTACAAACCAATCCTCCATTTGCAAGGCTCGGGCACAGAGCGCCACCGAGAATGGGAAGTAGAAGTCAGTATGGGAGACCACCGTCACTTACCTCGATGGATACTTCAGTGCATAAGCCGCTGCCAAGAACCCACCCAGGTTGTGTCCAAGCAAGATCAACTTGTCCAATCCCAGGGCACATCTCCACTCCTCAATGGATTCCACAAACTGGTTCTCCACTTCTTCTGCATCACTGTCAAACTGGGGTCTACTACTTCGTCCAAAGCCCAGCAGGTCAAATGCATAAACGGGCCGGTTGGTGGAAAGATCCTCAAAGTTGAGCGCCCAGAGTCCAAGCCCTCCTCCAAAACCATGGAGGAGGACAAGTGGTGTCTTATTCGGAATATTATAAGAGAATTTCAGCGTCCATATTTTGTTTCCATTAGATATGGGAACAGGTTCTTTCTTGTAGGTACAGGGAACACCTGGTGAAAACAGAAGAGAGAAATTCAGCTTAGCTTCACTACCCTTGTGATTGGGAGGTTGTTCAAAGAAACTTAAAAAAACCCATCATCTAGAAACCATATGCTCTGAAGGCATATGATTTTAGCCTTTATTAATTTTGATCATCCCTTTAAAAAAGTGTATTTTTATTTCATCAAGCAATTCTTTATCACCACACTAACACCCCTAAGTGGCAAGTACCTCCTGTGGCCAAGGTCTTTTGGAAAGTCACCTGCAACTACTTTTCACATCCACCCAATGAAGGTGCCCTCCCAGAATTAAAGAGGAACGTAGTAGTCACGCCAGTCATGGTGCTAGGGTCACTCTCTTGCGCTATCAACAGTAACAGCATCATCAAACCTTGAAAAGGCACAACACTTGACAGTTTAAGCATTGAAGACTGAAGTCAGCCTTGAAGAAAGTATTCTCCCGGAAAAAGTCACCATAAATTTGGGGGGGGGGGGGCGGATTAATGGTGCCTGTATGCAACATCTAACTGAAGTCTCAGGTCTTTTTAAAACTTAACAGAAATGTCAACGGGCTATATGGTAGGCCGTCCTCAGCAAGAGGGGCCGGCCAGCCTCCATGCCAAGCCTACAGTTTCCCTCAGGATTGCAAAGAATTACAATTTTGTAGATAAAAATTTTTACCTTGCTTCAATGCTGTGGGGCTAAGTGCTTTAAAACATACATGTACACTGACTGAAGATGAAGTTCATTTACATAAAATTATCACAACTGGCTAGTCAGACTTTAGACATTCCTACCTGTAAGTTATTTGTGTATATTCACGTGGAAGGGACAAAACACAAGAGAACTGGTTTTTGCGCTTAAACTGAAGAAACACTCTCAGGTCTTGCGTGAGGGCAGCAGAAAGGAAACCCTAGTGCTCGTGCACAATATTATCAGAGTTTGTGGTCTCAGGTGTGGGTGTGGGTGTGGGTGGGGAGAGCTACCAGCCTAGAAAAAGGTGATGTGGCATTAGCAGTACCATGCAAACCAGGCCAACATTTCAAACACGGATCTGCATGTTCCTATAAAAACCACCGGCAACATTTACTAGTGTTCATGCCCTCTATTAATGTGCTTTTATTCCTGATATGGGCAGAGAGGTCAATTCTCATACCTTATTGGCATCCACAGAACTTGGCAGATACTTGAAATTCAGGAGTGAATCAACAGACTTAATAAAGGCATGGACTGGGTTATCTATTCCCCATTTTTATCTCCTGACAAGAACTTGCTTTATTTGGATAAGCCACAATGGTACCTTTCTGAACTTTGTAAAGAATAAGATTAGCCACGTATTTGGAGCGAGTAAAATTAATGGTCATGTGTTAAAAACCCACAAAAGATGCAAAGTGTCCCTTCCAGAGGCGTGATCCAGTTGGGATCATGCACTCCTGAATCATTCAAACTTCAAAATGCAGAGCGAGAAACAATGATTCGTGGTAAGGAGAATGACATCTCGAATGCGTCTAGTTCTCGACTCGATGGTCTCTGGTGAAGCTGCAGAAAGCAGAAGGGAGCACATGGCTGCATGGATCAGAATCGTGTCTGGGAACTGCACTGCTTACTCTGCTCCCCTACGTTGCTCCAGCAGGAGAAGACGGCCTGAGCCAGGCCCCGGCTCAAAAGAGCACCCACAGACACCCGGCAATGCACTGATGGTACACGCCTGGGTGACTGTCGGTGCTCACAAGAAATGAAGTAGGAGCTCCTCCATGCCACTTTCCATGCGGTCTCTGAAGGGCCGAGAGAGCCAGCACCTGGAGGAGTTCTGAGTAAGGGATCGCCCTTGCTGGTGGCCCGCTCCTGTGCTGCCGAGTCCATTGCAACTCCTGGGGACCCCGGGTGCCAGAGTGAAAGGAGACCCAGATCTCTGGGAGCCAGGGAGCCACGGGCGGGCAGACTCAACCCACCAGCCTTCCGGTCATCAGTCATGCTCTCTGGGCTGTCACGCCAGCAGGAGCCTCTCCTTCCCTACCTTGCAGGTTAGGAGTCCTGAAGCTGCCTGAGCGTGCCTGGCCTCAGCTCATGCCTCTGAGCTCGGCCCAGACTCCCGAGGGCACCAGACACCATGGCCATCACTGGCCTGCTGTGGCACTGAGGCTCATCTGGGGCCGGTGGTCACAGTGCAGGGCCGGGACCTCTTGGGGAATCCCTTCCCGTGGCCTGCAAGGCCCACTCTTTTTAGAATAAGAATATTAAGACTATGTCTGCCTTTTTCCCTCTGAGTGAGGGGTGGGTCTCTCCAGGGATGACCTTCAATGAGTACCCAACACTGCATTGCGGAAGCAGAGAGGAGAATCCATCCGTCTTTGTAGTAAGAGGGGCAGTCGAGCAGTTGGCAGAAATGAAAACGTGCCTGTCTTCTCAAGAAACTTTTATTTGGAAAACATGCTTTTAAAGCAATGATTATGTATTTTAAACTGTAATGGACTTATGACTGCTATTTTAAAATAAATTAAGAAGTTAACACATCTTCCAATCACTCGGTTTTACTCTCTAATGCTGATCACTGCAACCTAGAACCACTGCCCCTTGGAGTCCTTGCTAATTGAGCAGACCAACAGGGTAGAGGACCAATGCCCACACCTCTCTAGGCTTGCTAAAGGCGTCGGAAGGAGAGAGAAGGCATTTGGCCAATACCTCACAACCCAGTGCAGGGGAAATGCAGCAAAGCTTGGTTAGCTTACAAGAAGGAAACCTTACATTTTAAAATTTTCTCTTCGGCTTCTTTAAGGTGTGATGTGGACGTAGGGCACCATGTGGGAAGCCAACCAGTGAGCCATCCTGACCTAGAGCATCAAAAACAAGACACAAGCAGGTGAGTGAAGGCGCTTCTCAACTCTCAACTGGCATACACAGGCAAGAGGGCAGAAGCGGCAATGCTGCGGGTGGCGTCCTTTCATCGTTCCTCGGGCTCTTTGGAGCCTTCTCCTAGATGAGAAAAGGCACTCTGACGGGTATCAAGGTTTGCGCTCTTGACTTCTGTGGCAGTCATGTACTCGTGTGTCAATTTCCTGATTGGGATGTAGGGGTGGAGTCTAGCCTGTCGATCTGGAGATAGCCAATGAGGCCTCTGTGTGGGCGTGGCTTTCTCCTGCGAGTTCTGGGAAGTCTCGCGGGATTTCCCAATTGGAGAGGAGAGACTTGACTCAGTCTCTTGGAGTCAGTCTACTGACAAGGCAAGATGATGGCATGCTGATAGATTCTGAGTCCTGGAACCTGGAGGAGCCAGAGAAGAAGCCACATGGGCTTGCCTTGATGGAACCAGACCTCTGGGGCTGGAGAAGCCACAGAAAGACCTGCCAACGCTGAGCTGCTTCTACCATCAATGGATACTGCTGATGGACCCTGGGCCCTGGAAATGAGGAGCCATGGGGAGACCCTGCCAGCACTGGGATGTTTCTACTGCCGTTGGATACACAAGATTCTGCACCCACTGCCCTGTCTCTGTGTTGGTGTCACTGCATGTGCTTCGTGAGTCGGAAGGAGACTTTATGGACTGGTATCAGACATATGGGCTAATATCAGACTTATGACCTTGGACTGGGCTGGGTTGGGATGCTTTTTCAATGTTCCATTCCTCTTGTCTATAAACCTTTCCCTCATATCCACATGCATGTTTATGAATTTGTTTCTCTAGTCTACCGGGACTAACACAACTTTCATACTTGCTAGCTACAAAGCCCAATTCAAGAGCAGCTTGTCTTCAGGGATGTTTGGTGGGGACAGGGGATGCCGTGGGGTCATTCCTTGTCATGAAGGCCCTGGACCCTGTGTGGGTGGCGCAGAAACCCTTCATAGGAATAGTTCGACTCCAAGCAATCATGTTAGATTAAAAATGAACAAAACCAGAAAAGGAGAAAAAAACCCAACAACACATTTTCCCCACCCCTACCCTGCGGCGAGTCAACCTCCCGCCATGGTAAGGTGTAAAGCAAGTTCCCTGCCAAGAGCAGGTTTATTTGGCAGTCAAAAGGTGTGTGTGCAAGGGGCAGGGATAACAGAAAAGAAACTTCGGGAAGGGGGCAGGGGGAAAGTTTGGAAATACCATGGTGAACAACCCTAACCCACCCCTGTCCAAATGCAGCAGACTGGTGTGTGTATTGTCTGCCTTGATCTAACTGGTCAACTCTTCATGGGGAAAACCACAGAGTGTGGGTTTGAGCAAAGAACAGATGAAGAGAACGGCCCAGCTATCCCTCAGAAGGCAGGCGCCCTGGCCGAGAGGGAGGAGAGGCTAGCGGAGCGCCCAGGCAGTGGCAGAAGCCAGGGGCACTGTAGCCATCTGGGGCAGTGCGTCCTTCCAAGCCGCCGTCTGACAGACAGCAAGGGCTCAGCACGTGGTGATGACAACTGGAGAACGAGAACTTTCTGGTGAACGGGAGAATGAGCTTGGGGAGGAAAGAAGGACAACTCCGGCAGACTCCACATGAGCGGAAAGGGCCTGAACCTCAGCATTCGCTGCAGGGGTGGAGGGGAGACAGCAAGGCTGGACCTGACTGCTGGCTGGATGCACTGAAGGCGTGATGGGGGCATGTCCTGGTTTCTGCCAGAGGCGTTACTCACCGTGACAGACACCTAAGAAACAAGCATGGTTGCTAGCTGAGGAAAGGGCTCTGTCCTGGCAGGGCCCATCTGGCCTTGGTGAGCTTTGCGAGCTCATCCTACAAGTTCCTTCTTGGTAGACCTCCTCTCAGTGTTACATGTAACATGCACCCAGGAAGGAAATGCTTGTTGAGTCAGCAGTCATTCAACAGCCAGGGTCTGCCCGTGCACAGGCCCACCACGGCATAGATTCACGAGATGTTGCAAACCGTGGCCGAGGGCACACAGTGGTAAGGACAGCGGACACAAGTAAAGATCTAAATTCAAGTGGAAGGGATTCCAAAGGCCCTTCTCTCACCTAACTATGTCCCCCACAGGCTGGCATGGATCAAGTGCTCTCATGACCGACGCACGGCCTCGGATGGCACAGTGTGGGCTGTTAGCCCGTTGGCAGTCAGCAGGGTGAGCCCAGCAGCTGCTCCGGCAGAAAGATGTAACAAGCTGCTGCCATGATGGTAATCTAATGTTCTGTGGCTTCCGGAACCCCCAGGTGCATTTCCACTCTGTTCTGCAGGATTGATATACATTGGAAACGACTCGCTGGCCATGGGTTTGGTTTGGGGTTACCTATGGCGTAAAATACACACTCCTTAAACCTTCCAGAAGGGACCTGGGTTGTCGTGATCTATTCACCTGGTATGGTTCTTCAAGCCACCATCTTTGCAGCTTCCACCCAGGGGCTGGGAAGGATTGTGCAGATTGGGTGTGTTTATATTTTTCCTGACAGGTCAGTTCAGGAAGAAGCTGATAGGATTATCTGGCTCAGTTGTGATTCTTAACAGGGTTCACTGTGATTGTACAAACTTGGAACTCTCTTAAAGGCTTCAAGATAAACAAGCAAGTGGCTATCTAGCTGAGAGGCAACAAAGTCCACAAGGACGAAGCACACCAGCCTGTGTGATCATTAGGTGTTGATGGGAGCAGGTATCAGGCATCTAAGACCCAGAATAAAAAGTCCTATCAATGTAATTGAAGGAGTGTGCAGAGTGGAGACCCACAGTCCATCTACAATTGGACATCCTCTTACAGAAGGGTCACAGGGAAGAGACAAGCCAGTCAGGGTGCAGGATAGCACTGATGAAGCATCCAACTTTCCTCTAGTTCTTTAATGCTTCCTACCCACCACTATCATGACCCCAATTCTACCTTACAAACCCAGTTAGACCACAGCATGGATGCTGGTACAGATAAGAGGTGAAAACAGGAAATCCAGGACAGAAAAACCCCTGAGGGCCAATGATGAGTAGCAGCAACACCAGGAGGGGAAGGGGAAGGTGGGGAGAGAAAGGAGGAACTGATCGCAATGATCTACATACCATGTAACCCTCTCCCAGGGGGGACGGACAACAGAAAAGTGGGTGAAGGGAGATATCAGTCAGTGTAAGACAGAAAAATTATGATAATGTATAAATTATCAAGGGTTCATGAGGGAGGGAGAGGGGAAAAAATGAGGAGCCAATACAAAGGGCTCAAGTATAAAACACCTTTTTAGGAGTGATGAGGGCAGTAAATACACAAATGAGCTTGACATAACGGATGGGTGGATGGATGGATGGATGGGTTGTGCTAAGAGCTGTACGAGCCCCCAATAAAATGATTTCTTTTTAAAAGAAAATGATGATGGCAACATATGTACAAATGTTTTGACACAACAGATAGATCAATGGAGTGGGATAAAAGCGGTATGGTATGAGCCCCCAATAAAGTGCTTTAAAAAAAAATTTGGAACTCTAATGTGGGAATGAATCATTTTTGCCATCCTGCTGGGTATAAAAACGAACCACTGCAGAAGCAGGAACAGGGATCTCACCACCATCAGGGCTGGAGAGACTCTTCCACCCAGGAGCCAGTGCTGTGACATCGCAGTGGCGCAGAGAGCAGAACCAAGAGCATAAATCGGCTGCCAGGGAGTCAGTACAGACTCTGAGCGACCCTCTGTGGGTTCCCCAGACTGTAACTTTTTCTCCCTCAGAGCTGTGAGTGGTCTTGAACTGCCCACCATGAGGGGGGGCTGCAGCCCAATAGCCCGATGCCTTACCACTGGGCCACCAGGGCGGGCTCCCGCCAAGTGCATGATGCAGGCCAGTAGGCTTCCTGGCCTGTGAAGTCAGTGCAGCTTGGTGGCTCGGAGCTGAGTGTGCTGGAGGCTCCGTGACTGAGTGGGTGCCTCCAGGAACTTAACTGGGAGAACTAGGCTTGCTGAGCCAGGGCGCTGGAGACGGCACCTTCAGGTCAAGGCTTGCGGCTAAATGGAATACGCTGTCGGCATTCACCAGAGCACTAAGGGAGCTTCCTTACAGTGCCCAAGCAGGGAAGATGCCAAGGAGTTGTGACTTGGAGGCAGATGACCAGAGAGGTGCACCCGCGGGCACAGCAGGGGTCCCCCATTAGGAACTTTGGCTGCAGAGTGAGTCTGTGGCAGGCTATGATTCACTAGGCCAGCAATTCAAAACCACCAGCTGCTCCTCAGGAGGAAGAAGGGTTTTCGGCTCCCATAAGGAGGTACAGCCTTGGAAACCCACCTGGGCAGTTGTACCCTGCCCTTACAGGGTCACCATGCATCAGCACTGGCTCACCGGCAGTGAGTTTTTTTGGTTTACAGGTCCCCCAACTTTGTTATTATTGTGCGCCTCCGCGGCTTTGCATGGTGCTTCCCTCTGCCCCGAGTGTCTTGCTTCACACCCCTTCTAGTGTCCTTGACCCTGATGCCAAGGGCAGAGTTCATTAAGCACTCCCCTGGCCCCGTGACAAATACAGCTGCTCGGGCTCGGATCATTAGAAACGAGAGATGTGGGAAGGAGGCAGATGGGGGTCACGTCTGCAGTCACCGTGCACTTAAAGAGAACAGCTTCAGGGGTTCTGAATAGGAGTCGGGGCAGCCACGCCCCTGGATCCACGCTCCCCTAGTGAAATTAACAGAATGAAGCGTAGGGGAGAGCAGGGGAAGCGGTATGGATTCAGCCCCTATAGTCAGGCTCTCAGAAGCAAAGCCCCCTCAGGGTGCCCCCCTATTGTACGTCTACTACATAGGAGAGCCCTGGGGGCATCGAGATGACAGATTGGGCTGCTAAGCACAACGCCGGTCGTCTGAAACCACCAGCCACTCCACAGAAGAAAGATGGGGCTTTTTTACTCCCATGAAAAGTGGTAGCCTCAAAAAAAAAAAAAGAGTTACAGCCTCAGAAACTCAAAAGGGCAGGTCTGGGGATCGCCACGGACTCCATGGCAGTGAGTTTGGTTTTTAACTTTTGGAGTTTGCTCTTTCATCTCATTTTGTCTTTAAGCTCAAGAGCTTCCTTGTAAGACCGGTACCTCTTTCACGTACACAGTGCGCAGACACACGGCAACAGGAAGGAGGAAAGGACCGGGCAGTGTGTGCATACAGCTGTTCAGGTTTTCCTAGCAAGCAGCTCTACTTTGAAGTCATCTGAAGACACATCAGAATGTGCACTCTGAGGAAGCTCACCTCGACTTCAATGCCTCCTGCAGTCACTTGCACACCTTCTGAATTACCAGGCTGTGGTGCTAAGGCTTCCCAGCACCCCACAAATGTAAGGATTTCAAGAGGAGAGGAAACGTTAGTCTGTTTGTATGCCCGTAAGCGCAGTTCCATGTTATCAGGGAAAAATTAGTCAAGTCTTCGGCAGTGAAATTTTCAAGAGCTGAAGGAAAACAGTGAGCTGGCAATTCAAGTGAAAGTTCCCCTGATCTTAACTGTTTCCTTGTTTGTTTTAAAAGCAACTGATATTAAGGTGGGTCTCTTTTATAAAGTCCATGTTAAACCTTAAAAACACAAACGAGTACCAACAGGAAGTTATTTACAGCTCAGTCTTAGCCATTTTCTTAAATATTTCTAAAAGGACAGCAAGGTTCTTTGCCAAAGAGAATCAGAGGTCAGTACAAAAAAACAAAGAAATGAAAGTAGCATGAACTATAATCTACTACTGCTCCAAGTGACCTCACAGACAAGTGAGGGCACACATACACGTGGGCACGCACATGCACACACATCACAGACAAGTGAGGGCACACATACACGTGGGCACGCACATGCACACACATCACAGACAAGTGAGGGCACACATACACGTGGGCACGCACATGCACACACATCACAGACAAGTGAGGGCACACATACACGTGGGCACGCACATGCACACACATCACAGACAAGTGAGGGCATGCACACACACATACACACAGGCACGCACACACATATCATAGATAAGTTAGGGCACACGTGTACACACTTCATAGACAAGTGAGGGCAAACGCATGCACACGCTCATCACAGACACACGGACACACACACACGTACACACACACCACAGACAAGAGAGGGCAACACACACATTACAAACAAGTAAGGGCAAACACACAGATTACACACAAGTCAAGGCAGACACATACACAAACATCATAGACGAGTTAGGGCAAACGCACACGCACACGCGCACACACGCATACGCATACATCACAGACAAGTGAGGACACATATCATAGACAAGAGAGGGCACACGCACACATGCACAGGCACGCACATACACAAGCAATGCAAATTTGGCTTCAACCTTTAAAAACCCCAAAAAACTATTATTCAAAAAATAACTCAGACTCTACATACTTCTTGTGTTACATTACCCTACAATTGAAGAACCATGCCTCCCTCTACCAATTTAGCACCCATTACTAAACAAACTGTCAAGAGATGGTATGTATTGGCTTATCTTTGCATTTTGTCTTCTTAGGACCACTTACTCAAGGAAACCCTTAGTGATCACGTTGATCTCAACTCACAGAGACCCGATAGGACGGCCCTCTTGTCCTCTTTATGGAAGCAGACTGCCTGGTCTTTCTCCTGAGGTCCGGCTGGTGGGCTTGAGCCTCTGATCCTCCGGGAACAGGTGAGCACTTAGGCACTGGGCTAACAGGGCTCCTTATAAAGCATTCCAGAAGCTTCGATGCCAGAAGATGTTGAGGAAAGCCAAATAAGCTATTCTTAACATATTAATAGCGCTTACCTATTAAAAATTTGGCCTTAAGGTATCCAAAGTTTAAAACATGGATTCCCCCTTAAACTTCTACCTAATCATTTAAAAGAATATATCGTTAATGTTATACATGCCATCAACATTTATGATTCTTATTAATTTCTGGCTTGCTTTTGAAGGCATTTGACAATGTATAGTATTACTAAACCTGAGTTGCACAATATTTAAATATTGGGAAACAGTGAAAGAGGTTTCAAAGTATTCTGGAGAAAATATACAGCGGTCTGGCCGATTTCCACACCCTCTTGGCCACTTGAAAAGCATTTCTAATTAGGTTATAAGTAAAGAACACTTCATTATATTTTCACTTTTGTTTTAAATGGCCTCCCATCCTATGCTGATTTTAACGAAAGGGGGGGGGGGAGTAGGTGCGTTTATTATTGCCGTCTTTTAAACTACCCTAAGAATAGTATTCTGCCTCACTTTTAAATGGCTTTATTTTTTATAATAAATCATTTTGTTGGGGGTTCATACAACTCTTATCATATCAATACATACGTCAATCATATGCAGACCACATTTGCACATTTGTTGCAATCATCATTCTCGAAACATCCTCCTTCTACTTAGGCCCCTGCTATCATCTCCCCATATATTCCCTCCCTTCCCACCCTCCTCCCCCATGAACCCTTAACAATTTACAAATTGTCGTTGATTTGTCATATCATATGTTGTCCGATGTGTCCCTTCACACACTTCCCTGTTGCCCATACCCCAAGGAGGAGGTTATATGTAGATCCCTGCAATTGGTTCTCC
>PVJH01023186.1:0-35251 GCA_004026705.1 Nesogale talazaci | reverse complement strand
AAGTTACATCATCACACTACGATATCGATTCAATGACTCTTGTCCATTCATGCAATGGAATATTAAAATAAATGAAAACATGTCAGTCATATACTTTTAAGTGGATGTTAAGTCACAAAAATCGATTTTACTTTTGTCAAAACAGTGAAAACCCAAAGCATATTCTATTGTGCTTCTGTTCATGGAACTGATATAGTCCTCTTTTAAGAAGCTAAACAACTGAGTGATAGGTAACTAATTCACTAGGAAGTCAGGAAAACACATCCTGTTTTAAAAGTACCCACATTTAAAAAAAGATTTTTATTTTCAAGACATTATGTAATACAGGTGTTTTCACTTCTACCACCACAGTATACCGGTAATGTATTAAGAATTATAAAGTGAATTCACCCAAGGGGAGGGTGTGTTGTTTATATCTCCACAGGAAAAGAGGGACCAAACTTCAAACCGGTGCTCCAAGACAGGAATACAACACACTGACACATAGCCTGAGGGGACCTCCCCATTACCAACTGAATGGACAGCCCCCACCCCCACCCCACTTCCACCCAACGAATTCACTTCAGCAGACAGCACTGTAGCTACAGCTCAAGGAGAGAGACTTGTGTGATCAGAGCACACAGGAACCAACAAAAAGGGAGGGAAAAAGAGTGAAGCACATCCTGGCCCTCCAAGCCCTGAGAACAGTATTTCTTTTCAGAGCAGCCAATGCATAGAGAGGACCATAGTGCCTCCCCATGAGACATAACGTTCCTCACTGACCCAAAAGCACCACAGGGGACAACACTGGAGGCACACGGCAGAAAATTTGCCTGCCCCGAACTCACCAAGCCAAAGTCAGACACTGGGGGTTTGCAACAGAGCAGCAAGTGGAGCAGAGCGATGAAGTCCTCAAGAAATACCAAAAATAGGCTGTGGGGCTAGGGTGAGGTGCTCCATCAGATTTAACTGGAAAACACTTGTAAAGGACAACTAATAGACCTTGAATTACTTATAGGGTTAATTCTTGCCTTTTTGTTGTTGTAGCTATTGTTATATTGGTTATTGTCTTGTGTCGGTACATATTGTTGTCACTGCATGTCTATCTAGAAGGGATAGGTAGGATAAACAAGCAGGAAGAGAGAACAATGGGATGACGATTCTGGGGGGACCTGGAGAGGGGGAGACAGGGCATAGGAAGTGGGTGATAACAACCCAGGGACAAGGAAACAACAAGTGACCATAAACAGTGGTGAGGAGGGTTTAGGAGGGCTGGCAGGACTATGAAGTCAAGAGGAATTCCTGAAGCTCAAATGAAGGCTGAACATGATAGTGGGACAAGAGGAACATAAAAACAAATAGAGGAAAGAAGTAGGAAGCAAAGGACATTCATAGAGATCTAAATCAGGCATATACATATGTAAATATATTTATATACAACAAAGGAGAAATAGATCTATTACATATATTTATAGGTTTAGTATTAAGGAACCAGATGGACAGTGGGCCCCTACTCAAGTGCTCCCTTAACACAAGAACACTTTGTTCTAATAATTCAGCAGTCCGAGATGCTCACCTCCCCAACATGATCACTGAAGTCAAAAATGGTTGCATAAGCAAATGTGGTGAAGAAAGCTAATGGTGCCTGGCTATCAAAAGATGTAGAGTCTAGAGTCTTAAAGGCTTGAATATAAGCAGGCGACCATCTAGTTGAGAAACAACGAAGCCCACATGGGAGAAGCGTCACCAAGTGTCAAAGGGATCAGGTATCAGACATCAAAGAACAACAACAACAAAAAAACGTATCATTGTGAATGAGGGAGGAGTGTGGAGTGGAAATCCAAAGCCCATCTGTAGGCAACTGGAAATCCAAAGCCCCCTTACAGAAGGGTCTTGAGGAGGAGACGAGCCAGTCAGGGTGAAGCGTGACAACAATGAAGCATATAGCTTTCCTCTAACTCTTAATTGCTTCCTCCCACCCCTACCCCCACCCCTCTATCATGATCCCAATTCTACCTTATAAATTAGGCTGTACAGGACGATATAAACTGGTACAGAGAGGAACTGGAAACACAGGGAATCCAGGACAGAAGAAGCCCTTGGGACCAGTAGTGAGAAGGGCAATACTAGGAGGGTGGAGAGAAGGTGAGGGAGAAAGAGGGAACAGATTATAAGGCTCTACATATAACCTCCTTCCAAGGGACGGATAGCAGAGAAGTGGGTAAGGGAGACCTCAGATGATATAAGGTATGACAAAATTATAATAATTTATAAATTATCAAGGGTTCATGGGGGAAGAAGAAGGAGGGAAAGGAAAAATGAGCGCATACTAGGGGCTTGAGTAGAAAGCATGTGTTTTGACAGTGATGAAGGAAATAAATGCACACAATGGATGTATGTGTGAATTGTGATAAGGGTTGTATGGGCTCCCAGTAAAATGATTTAATGATAATAAAAAAAGAATGGTAAAGTGGATTCTCTCTGATCTCACTACAGCGGCACAGGATTCTGGTTAGTTTTCTAAGGGCAGATGAATGTGCAACTGTTCTATGGTATATCTGTGCTTATCTCTGGGGCCACCTGGACCCATGGTTACAGACTCTTGTCCAGCATGGGAATGAAATATGCTACATAGTGACCCATCTTGTACAATATTCAGGACTTTCTCAGAAGTCCTGAATTCCTGGCATGGTAGTGTCAAGTTGTCTGCATTGTTTCTTGACCCACTGTAAATTGATGGGGTTGATTATTATACTTATTCACATCACCAGAGTTCTGCTACGTGACAAAACTCAAATTCACCGCCATTGATCTGTATCTGACTCATAGGAATTCCATCGTGTAGAGTAGAACTGCATCTGTGACTGTAACTCTTTGTAGGAGTAGAGAGCCTCATCTTTCTCCCTGGTGGATTCTAACAGCTGACCTAGTGGTTCGTAGTGCAACATGTAACCCACTGTGGTAGTTACATCATCTGGGGTCAACTGGGGACTTGAAAGGATTAAGAGTGAAGGGGTGGAGTCTAGTCGGTCAATCAATTCATAGTCAATGAGGCCTCTGTGTGGGCATGGCCTTCTCCTGAGAATTTCTTCCTTGAAGGTGGGAGTCTCTCTCTCTCTCTCTCTCTTTCTCTCTCTCTCTCTCCTCACTCCCTTAGATACTCTCTACTGACAAAGCTCACTCCCAGAGAGACACTCTACTGACAAGACACATGGTACTACGTTCATAGATCCCATGCCCTGGGAATCGGAGAAGCCATGGTGATGCCACTGCCAGCGCTGAGATGAATACAGCCTCACTTGATCCAAAGACTTTCTACCCACTCACTTGTGATCCTCCTTCATTTGGCATCATTGCATGTGTTTCGTTTGAGTCTGTAGAGGACTTTATAGATTGGTATCAGACATATGGTCTGATTCAACTTTGGGGCTTGGAATGGACTGGGTTGGGATGAGTATCTATGGATTTGTTTCTCTAATCTGTCCACACTCACACACCCACATGTTCTGCATGATAAGGACAGTAAATAACCTTCAGTAAATTTGTGCTTCTGTCTCCCTGAGACTAAAATATTTCACACTCACATTGGTTTTTAGTCTGTTGAGACAGCAGCTCCTGTGTGATTGGGAAGGCCTAGAAAGTGTTACGGGGTGATTTGACAGTTCCTAATGTGGACCTTTGCTTTCGTGCTTCTGTGCATCTTTGGTCTGTTGTGAGTATACTTCTTTAAAGTCACCTGAGACCTTTCCATTTTCTGTCTCAGTGAAAAACTTGATGCAGTTAAAAAATGTTTAGATTTTTATTTTTCAGTGTAATCACCTTTATTTTGAATGCTTCATGTTTTAGTAGAAAAGGCACTTGTTAAAAAAAAAAAAGAAAAGGCAATTGTTTATGGATTGTGAGATCTATTGATCATTCTAAGGAGCCCTGGTGGCATGGGGCTTTGAACTGAAAAGTTGACAGGTCAAACTCACCGGCAGCTCTGTGGGTGTGAAACGAATTTCTTTTAGAGTGATCCACACAACACTAGTCTCAGGGAGGTAGATATTAAAGATGTCCCAAATGTCTAACTTTTTCAAAATGCTATGCTACTCCAATATTCCTGATACCAACCACCATTCTTGTGCTTAGTATATTCCTTCAGGTCCCTGGGTTCTGCAATTAGTTGCAACATCTCATAGAACTTATAGGGGATTAAAGAAATAGCTCTGGTGGTTGTGAGTACTGATAAGTTCAAAATCTGAAGTTCAAACATCTACCTGGAGAATCCTATTTATTCATAAGGCCTCAGAAGCTAGTGAAGCAGGTCAGGTGGAAGCCAGAGGCAAACCAGATAGAGGGTCTAGAGTCAGAAGTGAAAATGTCTGAAAGTCTAGGCAGGTCACCTTGCATCTGCACACACTCAGGAAGAGGAAGCTACACATAAAAAGTCTTTCATGAGGGTGCAGATTTTGCTTTCTGCTGACATAGCCCCAAGGAAACAAAGGGTTGTGACTTGAGTCATAAACACTCTAGTACTGTGGAGACGCAAAAGACATTCCTTCTTACTCATGTCAAAAAGGAGCCCTGGTGGCATAGTAGGATAAGTGTGGGGCAGCTAATTGCAAGGCTGGCAGTTCTATTCCACCAGCCACTTGGCATTAGTTGGTGTTATTATTATGCATTGTTTAAACCTTTTACAACTGTGCTCCAGTGTTTTGCTATAAATTTTAGTTTTTGTGACTTTTTGTTCTGTTTTTGGATAAAATATGGATTCTAAGAAAGAGGTATTTGAAAACAATCATCATGGTAAATGCTGGTTAACTGTGTTATCCATATTGTTGGTGATTAGTAAACCTTTTTAAAAAACAGTTGCGGAAACACCAATAACAGACCACATTAGACATGATTTTTTATTTCAAGAAAGCCAGCCAGGTTCTACTGAAAAAAAAGACAAAGATGGGGGAAAACTGAAAAGCAACTTCCAGTTGATTTTATGGAAGCAGATTCCCCTTCCAAACAATGACTCTCTCTCTCCATGCCACCTGTCCATATTCATGTCTACAGATCCAGATGCTCATTAATCTCAAGGTATGGACCCTACTGAGTTGCTAAAAATGGTTTTCCTATTGTGCTTCTGGCTTAAATTATATTATTTAACTCTAAACTTATCTACTTAGAGATTTCTGTGTCATGTTTAGCACCCTTGTTCTTCCTTTGTTCCTGTTGGCTCACCACTTCCCTCCCCTACTTTCTCCCCTGCCATACCACCCCCTCCCATCACTGTCTCCTTGGACTTGTTTATTCTCCCTGTCTTAAATGTGTAGATACAAAAAGAAATAAAAGAAGAGAAAAAAGATAGGGTAAAAAAAAAAAAAGAACTGTAATTCCGTTTCTAGTTGTTAACCTGTTCCAGAGTAGATGAATATCTCTCTATTAAACAGGAGGAAAGACTGCTTATAATCTGTCAATGTAGTCCCCACTTCTCTCCAGTTTTAATATACCAGGACCTGCTTACCCACTTAACAGCACTTAGGTATACTCTTTTAGTTCCTATCATTCATGGCTGCAGGGCATGCCTCCTCTAAGTCCCCATGGTTCTTCTTGCCATCAGAGAGAGAGAGCTGTCTAGTGGCCCCTCTCTCCCGATTCTACCCTTAAACTTTCCGTGTGACCGCTTTGTGAGGAAGCCTCAAGCAGTTCAGATGTGATGGCCAGTTCTACTCCCAAGTGGTGCTCTATAATCGGGGTTCCTCAGGGACTTCCTGGCTTTGCTGAGTCAACATTTTTATATGGTATTAGAGCTATAATTCCTCAGCACCAAGTCTGTCAAAGGCTACAGCTGACAGTTATTCACTGCCATTGAATCCCAGCCAACTCACTGTGACTGGCCGTAACAAGGGAGAATGGCCCCTGTGAGTTTCCAATACTGTAGCACTTTAGGAGAGGAGAAAGTTCCATCACATCTGAACTGATTGAGGCTTTCTCACAAAGCGGTCACACGGAAAGTTTAAGGGTAGAATCGGGAGAGAGGGGCCACTAGACAGCTCTCTCTCTCTGATGGCAAGAAAGATGGAACTTTCTCCTGAAGAACCACTCTTGGTTTTGAATTGCTGACCTTGCCGATTCTCTAAAACCATTTATGGTTTCTCATGTATTCAGCTGCTACATAATTGCTTTTGAGCAGCTTACTAGCAGTCTGAAGGACCTTGCCCTCAGGCAGTGCCTTCGAATGGACTGCTATCACTTTTCTTGTCAGTCCAGGAAGGAGGCACTTAGCCTTTAGGGGCATGTCTGGGTGTGCCCTTAATAGAACTCAGAGTGCTAGAGCTCCATGGTCATGAGTCATATCATGACTGCCTTGGGGACAGGTCCCTTACCACTCTGGTAAGCAATTCTGCCTAGCATAACGTGCAGACCAATCATTGTCCCTTTCCCACTTCAATAGTCTTTTTTGCAAGTGTGATGTATTGATCTGGCTCCAATCTTGCTTTTGTGACAATTTCTTTGCCCATCACATCCTCTTTAAGGGATTGAATGTCTGTAAATCCTAGGGTACCATTATGAACTCATGTTAATGACCTTCCCTCCTCTGGATCAATGTATCTATCCTGTTTAGGACTTAATAATTTTTTTAATCATTTTATTGGGGGCTCATACATCACTTTGCGCAATACATAAATACATAAACTGTGGCAAGCACCTTCACATGCCTGCTGATGTCATCATTCTTCAAATATCCACTTTTCCACTTGAGCCCTTGATATCAGCTTCTCATCCTTTCCCCTCCATCCTTGCTCCCCGCTCCCACCAACCCTCGATGCTTTATAGATTATTATTGTTTTGTCATATCTTATACTGCCCGACATCTCCTCTCACCCATTCCTCCTCTAAGACTTAATTTTTTCCTTAAAGTATATTTGAGATTTTGGTTGTCTTTTATACCCTAAAACAATAGATATCCTGTTCAGATTTATCACTAAATCTATACCTTCAGAATTTGACACAAATAGAAGCATATTATCCACACTCTTTTGTAACACATTTAAACTTTTTTATTGTTGTAAAAACCATGAGTAACAACAACAAGAGACCATGAGTAACACAGTAACTTCCAATTTGATATGTTTCTTACGTACATTCAGGGACAGGTGTTACTTTGAGGACTAAGATGTGCCTCGCAGCAGCGCTGCTAATTTTTTTTACAGCTATGCTATTTTTAATCACCTCCCTTGAATGTGAAAGCTGCCAGTGAATGAGGAGGATTGAATCGATGCATGTGAATTATGGTACTGAGGAAGAATACTGAAATTACCAGGGATGGTCAGAAGAACAAAAAACCCTGTTTTGGAAGACCTGTAACCAGAATGTTCTGTAGAAGTGAGGATGGTGTAGACTTCACTTCCTGTACTTTGAATATGTTGTCAGGAGGGATCAATCCCTTGAGAGAGACATTCCAAGTGGCACAGGAGAGGATCTGCAAGAAAGAGAAAAACCTTCAAGGAGATTGATTGACACAGCAGCTGCAACAATGGATTCAACCACAATCATTGTGAGAATGGTGCAGTGTTTCTATGAGTCAGAACCTAACTCAGTAACAGTGATAACAGCAATTACATTACCATGTGAGTAAACATTCCCATTATCAACCCCAAATTTCTTCATTCCATTAACAGAAAATCAATGCCCCCTCCCTCCTGCATTCAATAAACACTAAATAACCCTTTGTTTGGGTACATTTTCCTATTCTAGGTATTTGAGCTACATAGTGTAATATTTTTGGAAGTTCATCCATATTGTAGCATAGATGAAGATTTCATTTCCTTTTGGGCATTATTTTATTGTCTGTATATACAACATTTTGCTTATCATTTTTATGTGGATGGACATCTAGACTGTTTCTAGTTTTTCATTATGGTGGATAGTGCTTCAGTGAACATTGGTGTACATGTCTGCATGTACTCCTTTCAAGTCTCTTAGGTATATAATAGGTATAGAATTGGTGGGTCAAATGGTAGTTCTATGGTGAAATTTTTAGGGAACTACCAAGCTGTATTCTATTTTGGGATTACCATTTTACATTCCCACTAGTCATGGACAGGGTTCAAATTTCTTCTCATCCTCACCCACATTTATCTTAAATTTTCTTATCATTGCATTCTTAAAATAAAACAAACAAGCCCAAATTCACTGCCAGCCATCAAGTCTGAATTTGCATCTTAGGTGAAATAGTATCTTACGGTGATTTTGATTTCATCTCTCTGGTAGCTAATGTAGTTGCGCATCTTGTCCTATGCTTGTTGGCTATCTGTCCTCTTGTGTGAAATACTTATTCAAGTCCTTTTTCTAGTTTTTTCTTTTTGAGATTATGCCTATTTAATGATAACATATCATTATCAATTCATGTCAATGAAAATGTATATCACTGTTTTCAATGTACAGAATTTTATTCTATATATTTTGACCTCTTAAAGCATTTATTTCTTTTGATACAAAAAAAGTCTTTCTTTTCACTTATTTATTATATTTTAAGCAAAGCACAGAGAAAATATAAAACTACCACCACCCACATTTTTAATATGTGTGCAGTAATTAGCTTGGTTTTCTTGAAGTTTTCAAAGAAAGGAACAACCTTTGACTGGCTCCTGGAAAGCAATCTATAAGCCCTAGAAATATCCTGCCTAATAAGCTCTTCTTTGTATACCTGGTGCCTTGAGTCACATTAGATAGTTTTCACTAAAAAGAAGGCTCCAACTTGCAATGTATTTGTGTTAGAATGAATTGCACTCATGGCTAGCTGTTCTGTTTGTACATCTATTGGTAGTAATATGAGGAGGCCTCAAAGACCTGGAGGGGAAAATGGATTTAAAAGGTAGTAGAATTTTTCTCAAAAATTTTGAAGCATAGACCCTGAGTCCTAGGAACTGGAGGAGCCGAAGGAGAAGCCACATGGGCTTACCCTTGGAACCAGACCTCTGAGCTGGAGAAGCCACGTGGAGACCCCAGCCAGCTCTGAGATGCTTCCACTGTCAATGAATACTGCTGATGGACCCTGAGCCCTGGAAACGAGGAGCTGTGGGAGACCACTGCCAGCGCCAGGAAGTTTCTACACCCATTGGCTTGTGATTGTCCTGGTGTCATTGCATGTGCTTCGTGAGTCGAAAGGAGACTTTATAGACTGGTATCGGACATATGGGCTAATATTGGACTTATGACCTTGGACTGGACTGGGTTGGAATGCTTTCTCTATGTTCCATTACTCTAGTATATAATAAACCTTTCCCTATAAATTTTTTTTGAAACTCACTCATATATATTACACACAGTCTTGCAACACATAATTTATTGTTACCATCCTTAGATGTTCATTTACAGATGTTCAATTTTATTGGTTTTTTGTTTGTTTGTTTTTGGGCATCATTGTCCTCTGGTGGTGGGTGTAGGAGGCCCAGCCTTTGCTCTTGTGGAGCTGGAATTGAACCTCCATCCCAGTGGGCCGCAGTCCCGCGCACAATCATTACGCCACCAGGGCTCAGCCCCAGATGTTTCATTTTATAACTTATTATCCAAAACACTGCTAGTGACCTGGTCTACAATGAAATCAGGATAGGTTTTCGGAATCAAAGTAAATAGAATTTGGAGACTGTTTTAATCTAAGGACAGACAGCAGCCACTGACAGTCATTATGACTTCGTGTTTTATCACACTGACAATGATTTCATTGCACACAGGGTCTGGCCAGAAACAGCCCCACTGCTGTCAGCTCAATTCTAACTCAAAGTAACCCTCCATAGGAGTTCCAAGGCCATATTTTTTTTGTATGGCATCACCGCCCTGGTGGGAGTAGGAAGCCCAGTCTTGCTCCTGGAGAGCTGCTGCTGGATTTGAACCATCAACCCCATGGATCTCAGTCCCAAACACAACCACTGCGCCACCAGGGCTCAAGGGCTGTAAATTTTTACAAAGGCAAAGAACCTCGTCATCCTCCCTCAGAGCAGCAGGTGGGTTTGTGTCTCCAACCACGTAGTTAGCAGTCCAACCCTTATCCACGAGCATCATCTGGGATCCTTAAATGCCCTACATAATTAGTTATTAAGTGGAAGTCGTTCAATTTTCTCTACCTGTGACACTTGCACTGCTTATATGTTTCAACGGTATGTCCAGCAAAATAAATCTCACCACTGAAAGTTTGGATCTAACAAAGAAGGGGAGGATGGCTGTAGGCATGGACGTACAGACAGAGCTATACAGACAGTTTATGAGTGTGTTAGTCCGGGTAGACTAGAGGAACAAATTTCATAGACACGCATATGGATATAAGGAAAGGGTTTATATACAAAAGGAATGGAACATTAAGAAAGCATCCCAACCCAGTCCAATTCAAAGTCATAAGTCCGATATTAGCCAATATGGTTGATACCAGTCTATAATGTCTCCTTCCGACTCACAAAGTCAGTGGGTGCAGAATCCCAGCATTGGCAGGGTTCTCCCCATGACTCCTCACTTCCAGGGCTCAGGGTTCACCAACAGCATCCAGTGGTGGCAGAAGCAACTCATTGCTGGCAGAGGTCTCTATGTGGTCTCTCCAGCTTCAGAGGTCTGGCTCCATCAGGGCCAACCCGTGTGGCTTCTCCAGCTCCTCAGACACTGCCATCTTTTCTGTGATTAATTGTCTCTGAGACTAACTCCCAACAACTAGGGAGGTAGCTTCTCATCTTCACGAGGGAAATAGCGCGAGATTTCCCAGAAGTCTCAGAAGAAAGCCATGCCCACACAGAGGCCTCATTGGCTACTCAATAACTATCTCCAGATTAACAGGCTAGACTCCACCCCTACATTTCAATCATGAAATTAATATAAGCACATGACTGCCACAATGAGCAAGCATATGAGGAAGGACAACATCACTTTACCATTTCCTCAACCATTAAGGATAGGACTTTGGAGGCAGTTAAAGGAACAATGGCATAAAAATCAATCATTTTAACAAAGAAGAAAAAAATCAATCCACAAAATAGAGATGCTGATGATGTTTTAGATAGCAGGCAAAATCCTGAAGAGGATTCTTAGGAGTTTATTGAAGATTTAAACACAAAGCACACAATCTTTTTGAAAACATGAAGGAAATTGAAGACTACAACAAGTACTTTAATGCCAGCAAAGGCCGGCTTCATTGGTTCAAATGCAGATTTGACTTACATATGTTCACATAACTGAAGAAGCAGGAAGTTGTTGAAAAATAATGAACCTATGTTCATAAAGAGACAAAGTGGATGTTTGGTTTCAAGAAATTTACAAGCATAATCATGCCACTATTTGGAGGAAATATTGGTAGATTTATAAATATACTGGCTAGAAAAGGCAATAACAATAAAAACAAAGCATTTTACTTATGTCAGAACTGACTTACAATGGAACTGTGTGAGTGAAGCCCATTATTAGTTAGAAACTACCTGTAATACAGAATGTTTCTTTTGATCATCTCCTTTTCATCTCTATATTTCTTAGTAAATGAAGGCTGGAAAATATTCAATTTATCAAGGTTTCTGGTTCGTTAAACTGTAATAATTGCTATCATATTGTACATTGAACTTCTTTTAAAATTGTTGACCAATTTTACATTAGGTCATCTGACTTTTTATCATTTAATCTTAATGACTAGCTTAGGTTGTTCATAAAAGTAATGAGCCATTCACTTATTTAATCCATCTCAATAACTGATCCAGGTCATTGAACCTGGTGGTTCGGTTGGTGTGATTGATATTGAGCATAAATGTAGCTGAAATAAGTATGATTATCATTCAAGAGTCTGATTTGTCTGCTGTAGCATTGTAAATCTCAGAATAAAAGGGTTCGTATTTCAGTGGCTAATGACACTTGAGCATTAGGGTCTGGTTCCTTTGCACCAATTTCCATTAGAGCAGTTCATCTATTTTACTTTCTGAGATTCTTTATTAGCTGTTATTTGGAAAGAGATTTTTTTGTTTGTTTGTTTGTCTTTTGGGCATCACTGCTCTCTGGTGGTGGGAGTAGGAGGCCCAGCGTTTGCTCCTGTGGAGCCACTGCTGGAATTGAACCTCCATCCCAGTGAGCCGCAGTCCCACGCACAACCACTATGCCACCGGGGCTCAGCCCTGGAAAGAGATTTTTTTAAGCTGAATACAAATATGGAAAATTATTAGTCAGTTACTAGGTACTAACTTGGGCTTTGAAGAGAATCTCTTCTCCCCAAGAGCAGCATGTTTTCAAAAAGCTTCTGTATGCAATAAATTGTGCCTAGTGCGAGACATTAAAAATGACCATTTTCAATGTTTAGGTTTTAAGCAGTTTCAGACAAAGTCCTAACCCTGGATACGTATAGATCTGGCTTTATTTGGAAATAATGTACTTGCAGAGAGATCCACGTTAAAACCAGGTTACTGGACTAGGGTGGTTCAGTAATCCAGTGTCATCCTAATGACTGGTGTTCTTATCACTCACTCATTCTCACTGTCATTGAATTGATTCACACTCAGGGGAGGGTAGAAGTGCCCTTGTGGGTTTCTGAGACTCATTCTTCTCCCTCAGAGCTGGTGCTGGTTTTGAACTGTTGAATTTGTGTCTAACAATCAAAGTCATAAACATTGTGCCACCAGGGCACCCTGGTTTTCTTATAAGACAAGGGAAATTTAGTTGTAGACTGGTGAGAAGAATGCTAAGTGATGAGAAGACAAAGTTGGCAATGATGATGACTCTATAAGCCAAGGAATGTCAGGAATTGCCAACAACCACCAGATACTGAGAAAAGGTAAGGATGGATTCCCCCATAGAATAGTTAAGGAGAACCTGGCTCTGTTGATATCTTGATTTTAGAATTTCACGACTGAGACTAAATTTTTCATCTTAAGCCACATGGCTTCTCTAAATTTCTGGATCAAAAAGAGGGAAGTTTGTAGTAAAAGGGGTTTTATAGAGTACTTCTAAAGAACTCTGCATCTTTTCATTAATTTAATTTACTGTTAGATGAATCACATTATCCTTATTTAACAAATGAGGAAATTGAGGTCCAGACACAAGTGGCTTGCTAAAGACACACAGCTATTAAAGGGGCAGAGTGTGACAAGTTCACTGGCACCCCCACGCCACTCTTTTTCATCTCTGTTTTTCCCTTCCCTTAAGAACACACAAGCTCTCTGCATCCTCTTTTTTTTCCCTTCAGAATTTTCCCCAGCCAAAAATGCCCTTCTTTCTCTCCTACTATGCAGAGGAATCCCCCAAAGCAGGCATTTTAGAGTCTTTCACTTCAAGCAGCTCATTGAAATATTTCAGGGAAGCATTCTGAAGAGTGACATTATTCCATAGCTTGTTGCCCACCTGCAGTGGACACAAAAGAAGGTTCTTGCCAGAGGAGAAGTTAAAGAACATGCCTAGAAGAGGACGGTAGACACCAACCTCTCCTCAAAGCATGCAAAACTAGAAACCATTTATACCATAAAGATTGCCTTGAGATAAATGAGAAACTTTAATGTTCTTTATTAAGGAGGCCAAAGTTTCTTTATCATGCCTGTGTTCAGAGTATCAGCTTTTGCCTAACTTACTCTGACCCTGAAATGCTATTCTACAAAGGATTTTATATGGTACAGTGAAAGGGGAATTGAAACAGGTGTTGATTTCTTTCTTTCTTTCTCTCTTCCCATCACTGCTATGGTGGGAGTAGGAAGCCCAGCCTTGCTCCTGGAGAGCTGCTAGACTTGAACCCTCAACCCTGTGGGCCACAGTCTTGCACACAACCATTGCGCCACCAGGACTCAGCTGAAGGTGCTGTTTTCTATCAAGCTAAAAGGGAGATGGGAGCAGCTCCATGGTGATGCACAGCAAAGGGAGTTGTAGCAGGTGCTGGTTGTCGCACCTTACCCTCCCAAGCCAAAGCCTTGGGCTGTCCTGAGGTTCACAAAGGAAGGTTGCTGTCACACTGGGATATCGCTTGGGACAGTTGGTTCTGGGGGAGGGTTGGGTTTTAAGTTTAATGCAAAATGACCATACTTAGGGTTGTGAGTTGTGACATAAATCCCCAAATTTATTTGGCCTACCGGCCGCCCTCTTTTTAGAAGAAAAAATCCCAACAACTCAGCACTCCCCTGGCAACAGAAACACTTTTGTGCTAAAGCCCATACTCCAGGATAAAGTGTAGGTATCTGCTTTTGCAGCACCACCAGATCACTCTAACACCACCACCACACCTTGACTCAGCTGCACCTTCCCTACCCCCTAGTGAGTGGTATCACTCACATTGGGAAAACACTGCCTTATATGCTCATTTAAATGGAAGGAACTGAAAAAAAAATGGAAGGAACTGAGAGCTACAGAAATGAGGGACTCTTCCCAGCATCGTCTAACCAGACAAGTGCTGTATGAGAGCTGACCTTCTGAGGATCGGGCTTGGGAAAGTCTCTGGTTTATAGTGAGGGCCCTAAATCCATTTTCTGTCTGGACATAAATTCAACCTCCATCGAGTTCTTTTTAACCATTAAATTCTAATGCAAAAAGCTTTCCCCTCCGGCAATGTGTGCTTGAAAGCAGTGGACTCTGACTCCCCAAGCCAGAGCAGGAAGGGGCTGTTGCACCCTCAGGGATTGGTCTGAACTTGCTGTAAATGGAAATTGGTCACGGGTCATACTGTGACCAAGAGAGTCAGAGAGTCCCAGGACTGCAGCTGTAAGCTGCCCTAGTCTGGGATAATGTGCACATCCCACCCAGAGTGGCTTTCCTGCCTCAGCGGTCCTGCTTGCAACAATGATCAATTGATCCTCAGCCAATGATGGTTTCAGGATGGATTTCTTTTTTGATGCTCTGTCCGGTAAGCATTGGACAGTTAACTGCGAAGTCGGTGGCTCAGACTCACCAGGTACTTTGAGGGAGAAAGATGAACCTGTCGGCTCTGTATAAAGATTTACAGTCTTGGAAACCCTATATAAGGTGGCTGTGAGTCTGAATCAACTTTATAGCATTGGATACTTAGCAATCGGGCTATGAATCCTTTGGATACCGTTATGCCTTTATGCTGATGGATTTTCGCCACCAGATGAATTGTCTCTCTCTTGCTGAAGACAGAATAAAGGTTTGCTTATGCTTGAATTTGTGGTCTTTTACCCCTAAAACAATATTTAAGGGAAGGACTAGATACTATGATGCTCCCACTCTCACAGCCCACTCTTAGGTTCCTGGATGGGGTTCTTTGCTTCAAGGTACGGAAAAAATTCATGCAGCCAGAAGCACTTTTGTAACCTAAGTGAGTTTTTATAAAGAAAGGGGAATGTCTCGAAAAGGAAGAAAGTGTGGGATTGTGGGGCCCCCAGAGGACCCACACCACTTACGACCCCCACCTTCCACCTGCAGCAGGACCTGAATAAGAATAGAGTCAGAGGACAGAGGTGGGCCAAGAGGGTGTGTAAGGCTGCACACCTGGCTCTTATTCTCCCCCCCCCCCCACACACACACACTAGCTGGGGGAGGCGTGAGCTTACTGGCTGAACCTAGACCCACCTGTGTGATGTCATGGGCCTGGACCTAATCTGTGTGCCTAGGTGGGCCTCCCACCAGGGCCCAAGGGACTTGTGTCTGAGCATGATCAGTTCAGAGTTTCCCATAGGTGTCTAATTAGTGTGCCCGATTTCTTTCCGACACCATTATTGTGGCATGGACAGCTAATTTCTGTTTGGCTCAGGTATTAGGGACGACAACTCCCCTTGTCCCTAATCTAGCTACTATATACCATGACTGTGACCAAATATTTGAATTTTTTTTTTTTTAAGATTCAGGCTCAGAAGTAGAAACCATTATGTATAGCCAAACAAATTGGAAAATGTCTAATCCATGTCCTTCTGAAAGGATAGTTAATAGAAAGCTTAAGCTTAAGTTGCCTTTTCTCTTTTATTTCTTATAGAAGAGGGAGTCGGGGAGGATTTTCTGGGAGGGATAGTGGTGATTAATATTCAAAATTACTTTCTGAGAAGAAGCAGCACTATGATCACTCAGTAGTTCTTGGTTTCGTGAGATTAATCAATCTCTTACCAGTCTCCTTAAAAAGGAGGCGAAGTGACAAAACACCTGAGCAAAAGATGAAGGCACACAGCCATGCGAGGTGTCAGGATGGTCAGTATTTCAGAAAAATTCCAGGGAGGATCATGGCCGCGTGTCTCCTGGGGGTGGAGTTTCAATGGGCAAACGTGTGTGGAGCTCTTGGCCACGCCCAGCGCATCACGCCTGTTAACATGGCGTCACAATGCAAAGAAATAGACTCAGTCGCACTGAATAATGCCGATTTTTACTAAAGATTTAAGTGGTGTGTGTGTATGGAATAGAAATTTAGATTGCATTTACCACAGTAATTCTTAATAAAATTGCTGTAATACACAAATTTTCTTTGTGGGTGACAGTATACCACCCCCTCATTTCTCTTACAGCTTCCAGAAATTCACTGGCAATTGGACCTGTCCACACCTGACTTTGCAAAAGCGAGCATGGTCATTAGTTAATGTCATTCACCTGATAAATCAATTCGGGTTCAACCACTATCTATTGCTCCTTCAGTCGCACCCTGAAGCTTCAGGCCAACACGCTAGGAAGCAAATTAGAGTATTAATATTCAAATTAGAGTATGCACATTTAAAAAGGTATGAATGGCAGTGGGGGTGGGGAGAAAAAGAGATGTAGTGATGGAGAGATGACTCTCTTGTTATAAGCACCCCTCCTCTCTTTTGATTTATCTGTTACCCAGAATCAATCTATTAAAAATGGGATCTGATTTCTGACTTAGATAGATGATAAACTGCAAACAGCAAGCCTCCTGGGTGGTGTGCGCAGTTTCTTATGCTGTAGAGGCTGCCCTAAAGGACCTTGGAGACAAGCAATCCTTGGCTGCTCTTCAAAGCCTCGGGTCTGGTTAATTTCTGCTCTCCCTAAACAAGGCTCCAAACTGGGATGCAAGGTGCTTTTGGGGAACCTCAAGGCATGGTGGCTAGAGTCCACATAGGCCAAGTTATCACGTCCATCCGCACCAAGCTTCAAAACAATGAGCATGTGACTGAGGCCTTACGCAAAGCCAAGTTCAAATTCCCAGGGCACCAGAAGATTCAAATCTCCAAGAAGTGGTGCTTCACCAAGTTTAATGCCGATGAGCTTGAGTACATGGGCCTGAGAAGCGCCTCATCCCAGACAGCTGTGGCGTCAAGTGCATCCCTCACCGTGGCGCCTTGGACAAGTGGCGGCCCTGCATTCAAGAAGGCCTGGGTAGCCCTGTGCTGCCTCACTTGTACCCACCAAATAAAACTGAACTTCCCAATTAAAAAAAAAAAAGATAGATGACAAAATGTTAAGTTAGTATCAAACCACGGTACCTCGAATTCTTTCCTGTTCAGTGTATCTCAGCACATAGGTTGTGAAAAACAGTTATATTTTTAAAAAACAAGCAATTGAGTAGTATTTAACATTTAAAGATGACAAAGCAAACTGTGAATAATAGAAGAGTGTGTATACACGTGTGTGTCAAATGGCATTGCTTTTGGCTGTTCTGTGCAGATCTTTGTAACTCCCACCAAATGATTAGGTGGAACTACATAAGTGGGATGTATGGAACACTATCAGCGGGCATCGATCAGTTTCGCATTTCACAGGGCATGCAAGGAAAACAACTCTGAAGCATCAGGAAAGAAAAGCCGCCTTCAGAATGCGGGCCAGAGCCCTGTCTGAAGCGGCAGAGGCAGCAGAAGCCGCAGAACTGAGACCAGGAGACAGAGCAGAGGAGCCTGCCAGGCAGAGCAGGAGGCTTCTTCCCAGCCCACACAACAAGGAAAAGACCAAGGGATTATGTGGCTAAGTAAGGAGTTAAGGGTCACAGAGATTCCTGTTAGCCTGACTGAGAAGAAATGTGGCAGAAGAAATAATCACACCCTCACATTCTGTAACTGTGGCAGCCACCTGATCTGGTGTCAATTTGAGGAATTTGAAGGGGTGGAGCCTAGTCTGTCAATCTGGAGCTAACCTAAGAGACCTCTGTGGACATGGCCTTCTCTGAGAATTTTGGGAAATGTGGTAATTTCTGCTTGGAGGTGAGAGACACTATCTCAGTTCACTCCTTTGGAGACACTTGACTGACAAACCTGACTTCCTATGAGACATCCCTGAGGGGAAACCACACGAGCTACCCTAGGGCTCTGAGCCGGACAAGCCACTGGGACGCAACCAGACCTCTGAAGTCAGAGGAGCCACTTGGAGACCCCTGCTGGCACTGAGATGTTCACAACGCCACTGGCTGCAAAGGCATTCTGCCCATCTGGCTTGTGATCATCTTTCCTTCGGTGTCATTGCATGTGCTTTGTGAGTCTCAAGAAGACTTTACAGACTGATGTCAGACATATGAGCTAATTGGACTGAGTTGGGTTGGGATGTTTTCTTAATGTACAGTTGCTCCTCTATATAAAACTCTTTTTTATACACATGAGGGTTTATGAATTTGTTTCTCTAGTCTACCCAGACTAGCACAGTAACCTATTAGCTTCCCTAGTTCATGAGTATTATCTGTGTGTTCTGTGGGGTTATTGTAATGAATTATTGAACCCAACAGAGAAATATACTGTCATGGAAGGACGGTTGGTATTAGAATGAGGTAAAAAAGGATACTAGGGTACAGAAATGACTGAATTCTACTTTATGACCATCATTCTTCTCTTCTATGAATAGCTAGAGGAGATTAAATATGGACCCAATAACAGTTCCTCAATATGAAATGTGATCATAAACTGAAATGATACTCAAAGGTCATTAAAAGTTGAAAAGTATATAACGTTATCCTTAGAAGATTTTCTTTTTCTTTTTTGACTTTGTGACACCTTTTATTAAGAGGTCTTATTAATAAGTATTCCTAGACAATAAGCAACTGGAAGCTCAAGTGTAAAACTAAGCATTTTATAGATACATTAGTCAGACAAACACCCTTAAATTTTCCTATTGCCTTTATAGAGCCCATGCCTAATATTTAATCAAAATTCAAAACTTTATTAAATAAATATTTTTGCGTACGTTGACTTCTCCTTGTCTTTCTGAGCCTTTATCTTTTGCTTGACTTTCAGTAATTCTGCCTGGATAGCTTTATCTTCAGGTGCTATTTCCTGAGCTTTCTTGAGATCAGCCGGTGCTTGGTCATATTCTCTTAATCCTTGCCACCCTTGAGCTCTGCAGTACAAAGCCTTAGTGCTTGTTGGTTCTAGTTTGAGAGCCTCCAAGAAGCAACTATTAACTGCTCCCTGCCCATTGGACATCTTCAGTTGACAACCGCCAATATTGAGTGCACAGCTTAAAGCTGTCGGTTGTAGCTTAGCTCTATCTGCTTTCTCAATGACAGCCTCTGAACCTTCTACATACCTTAAAACTTTATCATGCTTCTTTATGGTCATCTCCCAGTTCTGGGATTTAAAAAAGTTCTTCCCACTTTTTTTTTTTAACATCTTCTGTTATCTATATCTACATCTTTTAAGTCTATCTCAGCATCCTCAGGGAAGCCTGGATGACTGTCACCAGAGCCATCTTTGGGGAATATATTCCCCAATCATCCCTTTCTTTCAATTCTTCATATTCTGTAATAATGCACAATTTGGCAGGGTTTTCACCGTTCACTTCTCTATATTTCCACTACCCTTGCTACACACATTCCTTTAATAACTTGGCCAAATGCCACATGTTTACCATCCAAATGAGGACTAGGAACTGTTGTGATAATGAACTGAGAGCTGTTTGTACTTTGTCCTGCATTTGCCAGGCTCAATAAATCTTCCTGATCAAGCTTATAATAGAAATTTCATCTTCAAATTTCCACCATAAATACTTTCTCCACCTGTCCCATTCTGACTTGAGACATCTCCACCCTGAATCATGGATTTCTTCATAATTTGATGGAAAGGGCACCCTTTCAAATAGAGCGGTTTCCCAGTTGTGAGCCCAGTGCCTTTTTCTCCAGTATATAATGCACGGAAAATTTCTGCAGCTTTAGGGACAATATCTGCAAACAACTCTAAGACAACCCGACCAACTTTCTACCCTCTGATGTACACATCGAAGATGACTTGGGGGTTACTGGGGTTGGAGGACTTAGTTTGGGGGGAGTGGGGTGACATCTTGACCTCCACATGCATTTGAAAGCGGGCTGAGACACCTTGTGGTATATCCTTAGGAGATTTTCATTGAGAATTCAAAACATTTTAGACACCAGAGAAGCATGGAAGAGAAAACTAAAGTTATATGAACTTAGTTGAACTTATATGAACTTAGTTAAAATTTACAACTCAAGGTAAAGTTCGGAGAAAGTACAAAAAAAGTTAAACTTTGTTCTTGGAGAAGATACCCTAAATTCAAATATATTTTAAAAGAATCACTTATTAAGTAGGGCAAAGATGAAAGATAAAGAAAAAATGAATCACCCAGGCTCATCTTCATGAGCTCTTGATCACTGACGATATTGGTGCTGTAGAAAAGGGTAGTGAAGAAACCAGATTGTGCCTAGCTATCAGATAGAATATCATCTGGACTTGTAAAGGATTGTCTTCAAAGCAGCGGTCATGTAAGTGAGATGGCAATTAAGTCCACATGGGAGAAGAACACCTGTCTGATCCAAGGATTGTAAATTATAAACGATTTCAAAGGAGGTAATAGTATTAGAGCTAAAATGGTGAACACCTGTTTGTCAGAAGACTATGGATGACAGTAGAAGCCCCAAATCCATTTGCAGGGTATGCATTGTTTCCAATGAATTCTTTCTGTCCATAGTCAAGGCATATGAATAATCTTTCTCTTAGAGAGAATTATACATTCAATAATGGCAGATGTAGTTAGGTTAAAATTTAATACATTGTCATTTATTTTCCCTTTTGACCATTAAAATTCATTAGTTGGTGCTCGCTTCGGCAGCACATACACTAAAAATATCATTAGTTGCAATTTAATACATATCTCATTCCATATTTCAATCATGTCAATGAGAATGTGCGATTGCTATCACAATCAGTTTCCAAACATTCCTTTTCTATGTGGACTCCTCATCTTCCTTAGGTTCATAGACCAAAAAATGGAAAAGAATATAACGCAGCTTCAAGAGGATGACTTCCATTGACATAATGCTTTTGAGATCCATTCTAATAAGAACAAACAAGAGACAAAGAAAATGCTACAAACCAAGAATTCAGAGAATGTTGGAAACCAGATCAAGCCTTTTGACCCATTTTAAAGTTGTTTCACTTTAAATAAAAACAAAACAACCGGGCTGAGCCCCGGTGGCGTAGTGGTTGTGCGTGGGACTGCGGCCCACTGGGATGGAGGTTCGATTCCAGCTCCCTGGAGCAAAGGCTGGGCCTCCTACTCCCACCACCTGAGGGCAGTGATTGCCACCCCCCCCCAAAAAAAAAAAAAAAAAGAAAAAGAAAATAAAAAACAAAACAAAACAACCAAAATCATCTAGACGAGTGAGACTATCACCACAAGACCATCCTGGTATCCCAAGGTTTCACAATCACATAACTACTTACATAAAACGCAGTAAAACTCACTGCCGGTGAGTCCATTACAACACATAGTGATCATTCAAGGCAAGGTAGAACAGTCCGGCCCTCGTGCATTCCTTTACTGGAAGAGCAAGACTCATCTGGCCCTTAAGGAGGGCCTGATGACTGCAGATTGAGAATGCAGATGCTGCATTTAGCAGCCTTACAAGTAATCCACAATACCCCCAAAGGTTCCAACTACGTACACGGAAGACGGAAAACAAAAAGCAGTTGTCACAAAATCACGACTGGCTGTGGATCAACTCATCATTGTTGCAGATGAGACTATAAAAGTGGGAAAGCAACCTTGACTGAAATATATATGCTATCGCTGATTTTAAAAAGACGTATTAGAAGTCCAAAATCACATGATGAAACCGATGTAGTGGAAACCCAAAACCTTCCCACAAGATAATTGGACAGTCCCTCTCAGAAGGGCCACATGGCCTGGATGATAAATTCATTGTGTGGTATTGCACTGATGAACCATTTGAATGTCCTCTAGTTCATATTTCTTTCCTCCCTGTGCTATTATGATTTTTCCTTGATCTACCTCATTAATCAAGTTAGATTTTCATATGATCATTTGTATATTTAAGACTATGCAGTACTTGAAAGACAAAGTAGGTAATGCTTCAGAAATAGTTACAGGAGTAATAGTTCCTTGAGAGTTCTGGAAGGGAGGTGTAGAAGGGGGAAATGGGGAGTTGATAGAAATGATTGTCAAACAACACAATAATGGAATGTGAATGGATATATTGGATTATGCAAGATATGGTACTACACTTGATCTTAGCCAAAAAGGGTGAGATGCGATAAGATATGGTAATAAAACTATTACATATAACTATTATTTATACACATCTAAAGCTGTTATATATTTATAAAGCCCATTATATCTGCAAATATATGAAACATATATAAATTATTAGCTGTAATTTAGTACATATATCATTCCATATTTCAATCATGCCAATTAGAATGTACAATCGCTTTCACAATCAGTTTCCAAAAATTCTTTTTCTACATGGAAAAAGAATATATATATACTCTTGTGATTGGTTCTGGGGCCTTACTACCATCTTGGTGCGTCATGGTTCAAGATCATGCTGCTCTGGTACCCACATTTCTATCAAACTCATATCAGGCAAGTGTTCAGGATGGCTCTTCTCTGGACTGGAGTCTAACAATGGAGATGCAAACTCACTCTGTCTGAGGGCAAAGCTTTTTTTTTTTTTTTCTTCTGTTTTGAGGGCAAAGCTTTTTATGTTGCTGGTCAAAAGTCAGAAAGAACATCAGGAAGTTTGAATTTATGTCTGGACTCCTAAAGAAATGTAGAATTCCCACCGTCAACTGTAGCCTTCTGCAAACCTGGTGCCTAGAATTTAAATTCAAGTATAAGTTAAAATTAAGAAAATGTTTATAAAGGGAACTCAGCAAGTGACATAATTTCAGTGTTCAAGAGAGGTACATCAAAACACTCTTGAATGAGTGCATTCAGGAGTCCATTATCATGAGATAATTATGAAAAGGAGAGTATAATTTTCTTAGTAAGGAAAACTCTCAACGGCCTCCAGGTGGCTCACCGCTACCTGGTTCATAGAAAGAAATATGAAGGCCAGGTTGTCATCAATGACTGAACTTGTTGTTAATGCTTTGAGACTAAATTCCAGTTATTGCAGATTTAAAATACTGGCAATTCTGCATTTTAAATTTAAACATCTTAAGCACTTTGAAAATAATGAAGGTATAGGCTTTGTGTATATCTTCTAAATCTTTAAAGCCTATCTCCACATATAAGGAAATATTTTTAAAATAAATTATTCTTCCTGAAGCTTTATTCACAAATAATTTACATATCATATAACTCAATAGTTCAATAATTCAATCATATCAAGGAGAATTGTACATTCATCCCCAAATCGATTTTATAACATGCTCTACTCCCACATGGTCGAAGCGCCCTTCAGATAATTTATCCAATCACAACCCATTCTAGTACTTTGTCCCCCCTCAGGTCTTCAAGAGTTACTTCAGAAATTCCCTTTCCCTGCCTATCTCCTTCCCCACTCCTTGTTTTCACTGTGCCTCCATTCCTCCTGTGCGTCACAGTTGGGAGACTCAATAGGAAACAAAATTGTGCTAAGGTGGTAAGGGGGAAAGCATAATAGTACACTGACAAAATATTACGAGGTGTCCAAGGGATCCAGGATCAGGCATCAAAGAACTAAAAATTATATCATTATAAATGAGGGAGAGTACAGACTGGGGATCTAACACCCATCAATAGGTGAAGTGACATCCTCTTACAAAGGGGTTGTAGGGAGATGAGCCAGTCAAGGTACAGTGTAGTAACAATGAAATAGGCAACTTTCCTCTAGTCCTCAAATGGTTCCTCCCACTATCATGATCCCAATTATACCAGACAAACCCAACTAGACCAGGGGATGTACACTGGAGTCAGAAACATGGGGAATTTAGGATAGATGATCACTCAGGACTAGTGGTGGGAGTGGTGATACCAGGAGGGTAGAGGGATGGTGGAATAGAAAGGGGGAACCAATTTCAGGGATCTATATATAACCTCCTCTTTGGGGCATGGACAACAGGGAAGTGAGTGGAGGGACACATTGGACAGTGTACAATGTGAAAAAGTAATAAAAATTGTAAATTATTAAGGGTTCATGGGGGAGGGCGATGGGAAGAGGAAAGGGAAATATGGGGAGCTGGTACTGGGGGCCTAAGTGGAGGGAGGATATTTTGAGAGTGATGATGGCAACAAGTGTGCAAATGTGGTCAGCATACAATTGATGTGTGTATGGATTGTGATGGGAACTGTATGAGCCCCTAATAAAATGATTTATATATATAAAAAGGAGGGTGAAAGAGAAGCTTATACCAAGGACTGAAGTAGAAAATATTTGGAAATGAATATGGCGACATGTGTACAAATATGCTTGATACAAATGATGTATTGAATGCTATGAGAGCTGTAAGAGTCCCCAATAAAATCATTGAAAAAATATTAATGATATATAAAAAGGAAAAGACCAGCAACCATATAAAAAATCCAGGGAAGAAATTTCCACAAGTTGGGTGTTCATAATTTTTGCTCTGGTGCTTTTCTCTCTATCATACTCAAGATTTGTAATTGTCATCTTGGGATCTGACAAGCTGGTATGTTTCTTCTGTGTGGATTTAGTTAACTCCTTCCTTACTTGTTTGATCTCCTTGCCATCAATTTTAATTCCTTTGTACCTGGTTTTATTGCCTCTCTTCCTTTTCATCATCTCCCTCTCTCCCATGTGTCCCTGGAACTGTTGGTTCCATTCTTTTCTTCTCATGATTATCTTGTCTGTCTTATATATAGACATGTGAGGGTGGGGATGGGGAGCCTATAGATAGTGCCAGGTCTGTCTGTTGACCTTTATGAATGTTTTCTGGTCGATTCTGATGAGATGTGAAGCCTTGCCCCCAAAGACAATTTTTTTTTTATTTCTCAGGGGCTTCAATGCTTGCCCCTTTTTGCTGCTCTGTTGTACTCCCTGCATGTTTGACCCTGGGGTGTGTGTGTGTGTGTGTGTGTGTGTGTGTGTCAGAGCGGGTTCACTTCCTACACTGTGTCTCCCGTGATTCCCCCCATAGCAATACAGGTCAGTCAGGGGATGCCTTGTCATATGGTGGAACTGGTCCTACACACCTCTAAGGGCACTGGCTACTCTGAGCAGGAATCTTGTCTTCAGGGCTTGGTGGACCAAGATGCAGTTCTCGCTCTCTTTCTCTCTCTCTTTCTCCTTCCCTCTGAGTTTGCTTCCCTGTATGAGCAGACCTGCCTCTTTCCTGAGCTATGTCTTCAATGCATCCACTGTGGTGCAATCTTCTGGGGAGGGAAAACACTTACCTGGGATTGGGGCCAGTCCCACAGACCTCTCTGTTGGTCTGCTGCTTCATGCCGGTATGATGCGTCAAATCTTGGCACACCAGCTTGAATTCTGGTCCTTTTTTTCCTCTCCTGTGGAGACATACACAGCACCTTCCCCTTGGGTGTTTTAGTGTTCTATTCCCCCCTACCCATGTCCTCTTTTTTTTTTTTCTTTCTTGCTGAACTTCTTGACATCATCTCCCGGTAAATTCCCCTTCCCCCAACCCTTTTATAGTTTCTTTCCCCATAGGCTCAACATCCCATGGTTTCATTTACCTAACTATAAGACAACAAATTCTATAGCTTCAAGAGAGTGAGTCTCAATGACAATGCACCCCTGAGCGACATCTTAATATAAATGCGCATAAGCAGAATATGGCAAAATGGCCATTACAGGATTGCTGGGATAATGTGGATCTTAATACAGCATACAGATATATCAAGACCTTGTTTATTCACCAACCAACAGTACACCTCTCTTGGTACAGCTATCTTCTTCCACCTCAGACACTGTGCATTTTCCAGCATAAGTCTTCAGGTTTCAAGTGTGTCTGGGGTAGATTTCAGTCTACCCAATGGCTTTCCCAGTAGAGGTCACACCAATGCAGCCTCTGGAGCATGATATGTACCCCAAAGATCCAGGACTCGGTGTCTCAGTGTTCTGCAGCGTCTGGCTGAGTTCCTGGGATATCCCCTGTGCATGCCATTAAATGTCCTCCCTACCTAGTAATTCCAAGGGCATACTAAGATTCTTCACCCTCTACCTGGTGGTCAGTCTTCCTACCCTCCCTCTGACATGGAGGCAGCGCTGTCACAGGAAAGAGGCTTGGGAGGGGCAGCGCATGAGATGGGCAAAGGAATGGTCAAGTCAGGGCAAATATAAGGTGTTTTTGTGGCATAGGAGGTTAAGAGTTGATTGTTAACCACAAGTTCAGCAGGTTGAACCTAGCAGCCGCTCCATGCTCCAATGAATGTGGTCACATTCTGATAAGGATAGCAGTAGGGTAATTCCTTATAGGAGACAAGGAGGTCAAGCCCACCCAAGAATGAGCAAGGTTAGGCTGCCATATTGAGTCTAGGATCATCCTTTCTTGTCACTTGTATAGCCCTAGTCCCTCCCCTTGGTATTATGTGGATATCCTAGCTCATCTCTTTCCTGTGATGTGTATGCTGATTGTACATCCCCTTCCTGTGATGTCCCCGACGTAGATTTAAATGTTGGTGAGCAATGAGCTGGAAGATTCTCTCAACCACCTCTCCTCCCTCCTCACTCATCCTCTCTCCACGTTGACCATCAAGCGGGGCTGAGGTGAGCATGCTACCATGAGATGTGTCTGACTCCATTATTTCTCTCTTGCTCATGCTCTCTATGACTTTACTATAATAATTAGTATCACCATGCGATTGCACCTACCAGACCTGTGATGATAATATTGGAGGCTGGCTTCCTCTGACACACAGCAAACATTTATGAAGCACCTGCATTATGCTCATGAATTGAGCTGCTAACCACAAGGTAAGCAGCTTGTCACCATCAGCCACTCTAAGGGTGAAAGATGAGACTTGTTATACAGTCCCAGAAACCCACAGGGGTAGTTCCGACTGTCCTGGTCATTTCAAGACAGAATTGCCTGGAGTTCCATGCGTGAGTGAGTGGCCCTGGTAGTACAGTGGGTAGGCACTTGACTGCTAACTGAAAGGTCAGTGGTTTGAACCCCTCAGTCACCATATGGGGGAAGGACTTGGCAGTTGGTGTCTAAGGATTGCTGCCTTGGACTGTGGGGACCAGTTCTGCATTCATTAGTGGGTCATTATGAGTTGGCCTTTATTCTCAGCTGATGGGAATGGCTTTAGTTAGAACTTTTCTTATTTGGTTGAAAGATGACTTTCAGGGAACAGATTCAGCTTAAGGCTTAACATTTGAGATTTAAACATAGCCTATGGGTAGTGGTCTTAGGTGAATAATTTTAACTTCAGAATCATTGAATTTTATGAGAATTTAAAATTCTGTTCACAGTCACTGAGATGCCAATTAATATGGTCCTTCTACCCATAGTTTCTACTATGTTGCCTGATAATTCTGGACCCTGTGGCAGTGGCTATAATCTCATTTCGGAGAGTGTTCTCTGTTATAGTAATGGACATGATTAAGGTGGGATTAAGTCCTGACTTTAGTAAAGTCACACCAAGTCACACCCTTTGTTTCGTTGGGAGTATGGTCTGCTAAAATGCATTTCCATCAAAGCCATCAAAGCCAGGGGTTTAAGAACCATTGAAGACAGAAATCTCAGGACCATTGGAAGAGTTCTTTCAAGACCTCTGAAGTGGTGGATGACAAGACAAGAGATGCCTGAGACTTGGCACAGGAACTCTGGGATGTAGAAAGGGGCCAGGCTAAGACCAGGGACTGAGACAAGGAAACCATGCAGTAAAATAGAGACTATGGGGCTGTGAGACTGAGGAGCAGTGGGGGTGGGGTTGGGAGACAGGGATGGCTGGATTTCTTAACCTACAGAGACAGAAGTAAGGAACCATGTGGTAGAGAGGTTGAGGACCAGAGGGACACGTGACTGTTGCCTGAAGGGTCGTGGGGCTGTGTTGTTGTGAATGTGTCCTCAGTCATTACTGACCCTGACTTGTGGCAACCTGCTAACTCCTTTAAGACCAAAGCCCACCCTTAATCTTCAGCTGTGTCTGTTTGTCTGTGTGACCATTATGGTAAGTATCTGAGCAGATAAAATGATGGAGCATGGAGACATGTCTGACCATGCCTTGTGACCACAGGAAACTCAGAGGGTCAGAGAGAGTCCTCTATGCCCTTTACTACACTCACCTGGCTCTAATTAAAGGACCTCTTGGTAGTTTCCAAGAAGGTTGGACTGACACACATCACTATACCACACTTGTCACCAGGAGTTAATCCTAAAGCATTCGAATTTCCAGGTGGGATTCAATCCTGACCTTAGTAGAGGATATGAACCAAGTCCCACTCTTTGTTTTCTAGTAGGTAATGGCATTGTTAACTACCCCTTTAACATAGATAATCAGAGGTAGGCTGAGGGGCCCAATTGAAATGACCAAGACACTTAGTATTTGGAGAATTCTTGTTACCTTCCAGAAGACAGGACAAAGGCCAGATCTCTCCCTCCCTCCCTTATCCTTAATGTATTTATTGAACAGAAAGATTTGTGGAAAGAACCATGCACTTTAGAATGACGGGAACATTGTCCTCTGACATTCACGAGGGTGATCTGAAGTGGGGACTCTGCTTCTCCTGAACCAAAGGAAAGACAGAGCTGTAGCAACCTTGAGAAAGAAAATCTCCATAAATACAGAAGTCATCCAGAGATGGGGTGGGGACATCTCCCCCCCCATTCCCACCCCAAGACTGTCACTGGGTCATCTTTCAGGTCTTGAATTGAGTTCATCCCCATGTTAGACTAATCAACCATTTAAAATCAAAAGAATACTTACCCAATGTGTCAGACAGGGTTCTCTAGAGATACAAACCAGGACACTAATAATTCTCTATATTTATATATACAGAAAGATATCTAACATAAGAAATAAACAGATAACTAATCAATAAAGGAGTACAAATGGCTCGGTGCAACTCACTTGCATGGGACAGCTAGTAGACTGGTAGTCCTTCGAGTCTTGAGGGCCGCTGAGTAGTCCTCTGTAGAGCAATTCAGGCTATCCGGCCACAAGCTGCAAGCAGCAAAGCAGGTCACCAACAGTCAGCCAGATGACAGAGTCCAACAGGCCCCACCTCAAGTGATGCATATTCCAGGAGCGAGGCGAAGCAGGACTTGAAGAAACCTCAACTCACAGCAACACAGTCCATGGATTAGGTGTCCCATGGGTAGTGTAGCTTGGAGATCAAGGCACAGGACAACAAGACAGCTTGCTGGTCCAAAGATCCAAGAGCAAGAGAGCAGGCATGGGGCTTTCAGAACCAGTATTATCTCTGCCCTTCAATTGATCTTACATGTGTCCATTGGCCAGGTTGTCACAACAAACCCACCTACCTTCTTTGGCTATGTTGGCACAACAAGTCTATCTATCTCACCCAAGAACAGAGGTTTAATAAAAAGGGAGGAGTTGAAATAGGAAACACTGAGTGGACGTGGAGCATTGAAGTGATTGCAATGGAGGAGTTGAAACAAAATGTTACAAATTGTTGACTGTGAAATGGATGAACTGCTCTGTAAACCTTCACATTGACTACATAAAGAGTTAAAAATGCTTATAGTTAAAAACCATGTTAATGCAAACTAAAAAGACAAAAGTAAAAGAAGGAGGTAGTTGTTGAATGGGACCTGTCATAAGTCAGGGACAAATCTGTATGAAGGGGCTTCAAAGAATTCCGGGAGAGATTCCGTGATCTATTTAATTCTATTTTTCCATGAACTCTTTGACACTTCCTATTATCAGATGAGCTAGATAGAAGTGAAAAACACTAGCTAAGCAAATGTAGCAAAAGAGGGACTTTTATCACCTATAAGCATTTTTTCTTTGGTGACAAGGATTTGTCCCCATGCCTACTCACTTAACTAATCAAACAAGTGTCCACACACACACATATAAAAGTAACTTCCTTAAAAGGAATGATACTGCTAAGAAGTAGCTATCCTTCCTTTTGTTACTTTTAAATCCAGATTTAATTGAAGTACACCTGGAGTACACACAAAGTATCGTATAAACTGGTGTATAAGCTGAGTTTTTCAGCACATATTCATTGCAGCTTTTGTGGTAAAATTAGGTGCCTCTGCTGATATTCGGGTTGGCTTGTACTCAAGTATATATGGTATGTGGAAATAAGAAGATGAAACCTAAATCATCTGGAGCATTAAACTAACTTCTGATGTTGGCATTAACAACCAGATTCTCTCCCTAAACTTGGTGGGGTTGAGCCTTAACCTTTGGGTCTTACTCAGCTGTGTCTCAAAGGCTCCCTCCATCATAACCTCTATCTTTTGAAATAAAAGTATAATTTTAATTCTACAACTTTAATTTTGATTAAACGATTACTATCCAAATGGATAAAATACTTTTTACAGGAAGTATGTCCTCCTGAGAATGACCAAATATTGAATTGTGGTTTTCTGATTAAACTCGGGGAAAACCTAAAAACCATAGATGTCAATCCCAATGCTTCCAGCTGAGCTTTATAGAGTTCAGGATGAGTCACAAAGTAATTTATAAAGGGTGGAAATGTTTTATGTTTCAGAAAACTGCAGAAGAATAAATAAACAAATTACATAGGAATTGAATTCTTAGAAAAAGAAAAGGCTTATCTGGTTTATTCCCCTCATAATTGTGGTTAGTGGAGCCAGAAAGATGTAGCAGTGCAATCAGAATCTATTATTCCTGTTTAAAACGTCTTGGGGGCTTTCCAATGCATTTAAAGTAAAGCTCAACATTCTCTGCAAGGTCTTTCTGCAACCTCATCCAGACATCTGCAAAGCCACACCAGACTCTCATCAATCCCCCGGGCAGCCCCACCTCTCTCCCCCGTCACCTGGCTAGTCTATTGGCTAGTTCTCAATTTGAATGTACTTTCACAGAGAAGGAAACTACATTTAGGGCACACATGATAGACTCCTAATGTCTTTTACTTCATCACTCTATTAAACTAATTTTAAATAATTTTTAATGAACCTAAGTATTTTTAAACTATCTGTCCAACTTGCTAGACTCCATTGAAGAGAGATGAAGCTCCCATAAAGATTTACACAGCTTTGGAAACCCAAAGGGGCAATTGTACTCTGTCCTATCGTGTTGCTATTCATCTGAGTGGGTAGGCTGGAGTTACTAGACTACAAGAGATCTGAGATCAGAAACGCCATCTTTGTTCTAATTACTATAATCATTGATTGACTAAAACCAAAAGCCAAATTCACTGCCACTGGAGTCAATGCAGACTCCTGTGATCCCATAGGACAGAGTAGAATTGCCCCCGTGAGTTTGTGAGACTGTAACTGTTGATGGGAGTGAAAAAGCTCCATCGTTCTCCTGCACTTTTAGCTGGCGATTTTGAACTGCCGACCTTGCAGTTAGCAGCCTGGTGTGTCATCGCCACTATGTCACCAGCACTCCTATTTCTAAATGAAGCAACACTCTTGCTATATCCGTAGCAATACTACTAATTCTTCTACTGATAGAGCAAGAATGTTGCTTCATTCTGTTTTACGTAGGGTCATTATGGACGTAAGGCAACTAACACCAGCGACGGTCTTGTCAACAGTGTCATTTCTGACCTATAAGACAGAGAAAACAGGATGGAACTCCAAATAGTTTGTGGAAAGATGGAATCGAAAGGTAATAGAAATTTCCCTGGATTTTTGGAAGCTCACTAAGATATTTCTTATTCAGTTTAGAAATGCAGGATTCATATGCATGTCTCTAGTTTTCTTGGCATTCGACTGAAAAATTGAGATATGGATATTTTAAAAAGACAGATTCTTCTTTTTCATAAGTCTTTAATTGAGTTTCTAAATCCTGTACTTCTACAGAAGACAATGAGTGCAAAGAGAAGAACGAGAGTGGGCATGGCAGAGGATTGGGCAATGCCTTGTTGTCTTGTGCAGGAGGTGCCTATGATTCGTAACCAGCTTGAACTCTCAACAGCTCCAGCAGCAGCCACCACAGCAGCAGCAATGAGGGACAGGCCTAGGCACTGGGTACATGGCGACGAAACAAGACAGACTAACACTTACTCTAAAGGAGAAATGTAAGCAGAAAGCAAATAGAGATTGACACAGGTAACCATCATTTTTTTCCCAATAGTTCTTTGGCATATAATTCACTGAGCATACAATTCAATCATTCAATCACATTAAGAAAAGTTGTACACAGTTAGAACATTTTCTTTAATTTAACTGCATCCATATTAGCTCCCCATCTCCCCCCAACCTCCTCTGCTGCAACCCACTGTCTCCATAGATTTACCTATCCTGGATTTTATATACAGAAAAACATTAACTCAACCAAACAACAAGCAAACAAACCAAGAATACCAAAGTAAAACAGATAACAACCTCAACTGAGAAGAAAGCAGGAAGAGGGGACCCAGAACCACCATATACTTAAAACATCAATGCTTCTCTTGTATGAATATGACATTTAAGCAATTTGGAAAGAATCTTCTCATAAGAATCTGTATGTGAAAATTTTCCCTAGCACTAATCCCCATGCTCAAGGTAAACAGAAATAAATCAATTAAGAAATCAATCTGTACAAAGTAACAACTCATGGAATGCAGTGCCCAGTTGGACTGTACTTGCATAACTACAGTATCTTAAATTCCATGTCATTGAATAAATTATTGATGTTATCAATCCAATGGGCTTATATCCTAGTGGGATGATTGAAAAAGTTTTTTTTTTAAATCTTTGTTCTCTGTCTTTTGTTTGTTGCTGTTTTTCCTGTTGATTTTTGTTTGTGTCATAATATGACCACCAAAGTAAACCAGAGTCATTCATAACCTAGAGACAAGGATATGGATATTTGGCTCCCACTTAACTCTGGCTTCAATCCAAGAACAATTAGTTCTTAGAGCATGGCCCTGCCTTCATGACATGATCACTGAAGATTCAGGTGCTAAAGCAAAGTGTGTTGAAGAAAGCAAACAGTGACTGGCTATCAATTGGAATAGGGTCTGGGGTTTTAAAGACTTGTACTCAAACAAGCAGCCATTTAAGCAAGGCATCAACTAAGTCCACATCAAGGAAGTACACCAGCCTGTGTGATCCAAAGACAGCAATAACAAAACCCAAAGGTGAGTAAAGGAAAATTATCAGTGCTTCAATTGTGAACACCCAATGTGTAGAAGGTTATGGAGGACAGTGGGAGTCTAAGACCCATCTGCAGATTATGTAGTAAGATGAGGCCTCAGGCAGATACTCTTTTAGCCCAGCGATTCTCAACTTGTGGGTCGTGATCACTTTGGGGTCAAATGACCCTTTCACAGAGGTCGCTCAGTTTATAACAGTAACAAAATTACAGTTATGACACAGCAACAGAAATGTTATGGGTGGGAGGGGTGTCATCACCACAACATTAGGAATTGTATTAAAGGACCTCAGCATTAGAAAGGTTGAGAATCTCTGCTCTAGCCACAGGGACTCAGTTTTACTAACGGAGAAAGATGATTGTACACGAGTATGGTAGATCGAATCATGGTACAAGATGACATTTGGTCACTTGACCTCCCTCCTGACTCAATCTGAACGCTCTAGGGTGAAGTATTTCTCAATTGTTCCATGACAGAAATCTATTCTCTGGCTGCCCCCCACTGCCTCTGATGTTTTAAATATGCATGGTAGTCTTTTCTTTTTAACTCTTTATTTGTATTTTTACCTTTATATTATTCTTATTGTCTTCTTGCCATTTTGTTTTGCTGTTTTATATTGCTTCTGTTGATCTGCCGTTTGTGAAGCACAGGCGGAATGATTGCAGGCAGACAATAATGGCTGTAATGATTTATAGGGGATGCGGAGGGTGGAGGGCCGAGGGGATTCGGGGAGCTAACAGTGAATGCCAGAAGGGGAGAAAGCACTAGAATGGATTCTCATGATGTATATACAACTATTTTAAAAGGCAATTTAACCGTGGAAGTGTATGAAGTGAGTACTATAACAAGGAAACTACTGAGAGAAAGAAAAAGAAAATAAACTTGACCACTGGTTACCATGAGTGATTGTTGCTTAAGGGGCATTGAGTTTATGTTAATTGTGATAGAATAATTTAGAAAAGGATATCGATAATGGTTGTACAACATGAAGAGTATAATCAATGGAACTGAAATATACATGTATACATTGTTGCACTGGAGAATGTTTTGTTGTGTATATTTTTGCCATAGCTAGTATAAAAAATAATTACACAAATTACAATGAGTCCAAGGAAGAACAAAATGTTCTAGAATTGACTGTGATGATAATTGTACAACTTTTCTTGGATCATTGAATTGTATGACATGTGGATGAGGTACTAATAAACCTGTTAGAGAAGAAAGAAGAAGATCTGAAAAATTGGAACAAATTTGCTTAATCTTGGAACAGATTTAAATAGCTCATAAGGAGGATCAAATGAGAGGGTGCTACTTTTTAACCTAATGATTTAAGTGTAAGCCTGATGAGTATCATGTGGTTAAGATCAAGCTGGTAACCAAGTACAATGTACCCAAGCTCAGGAGGAAAGCGACCGGGAGCCCATGTTGCATTGCAAACTGCAAGACTGGTGGTTCAAACCCCCCAGCCTTGGGAGAAAGATGACGCTGTCTGCTCCCGTAAAGATTTACAAAGCCTCCGAGCCCCTACCTAGAGTTGCTCTGGGTTAGGATGGAGTTGATGGCAGTGGCTTTCAGAGGAAAGTAACATTTCAACAGAGACTTGAAAGAGGGGTGTGGTGGGATTGAGTGAATGCATGAAGGGAGAGTATATGAAAGGAAGTTTTAAAAAAAAAGAGCATGGCCACGCACACACACACACACACACACACACACACACACACTTTTTGGCATTAGTTCTCCAGTGATTTCCATGTGCAGCAGGGATGCGAACCACGTTGCTGGAGGCTTGCTCTTCAAAATGTGGTCTTTGTCCCTTAGGAACTTGTCGGCTTATCTCAAATGAACTGAATCAGAATTTACATTTTTAATAAGATCTCCTGCTGGCGTGAGAGATTTCAGATCAGCAGCTAACTAAAGAAGGGCTGTGCAAATTCACCCAGAAGTCCCAATGGACAAGAACTGGAAATCATCTTCTATAAAGTTTACTACCAAGAAAACACTGCGGGG
>PVJH01023185.1:0-35269 GCA_004026705.1 Nesogale talazaci | reverse complement strand
AGATTTGGGGGTGGAGTCTAGCCTGTTTATCTGGAGATAGCCATTGAGTAGCCAAGGAAGCCTCCGTGTGGGCATGGCTTTCTCCTGAGACTTCTGGGAAATCTCGTGATATTTCCCTCGTGAAGATGAGAAGCTATTTCCCTAGTTGTTGGGAGGTAGTCTCAGAGACAAGGAATTACAGACAAGACAAGATGGCAATGTCCGAGCTGCTGCAGGAGCCAGAGGAGAAGCCACACGGCCTTGTCCTGATGGAACCAGAATTCTGAAGCTGGAGAAGCCATGGGGAGACTCCTGTCAGTGCTAAGTTGCTTCTGCCACCACTGGATGCTGTTGATGGACCCTGAGCCCTGGAAGCGAGGAGCCATGGGGAGGCCCCTGCCAGCACCGGGACTCTGCACCCACTTGCCTGTGATTTCGTCATTTGGAAGAAGACTCATATCAGACATATGGGTTAAAATCAGACTTATGACTTTGAACTGGACTGAGCTGGGACGCTTACTCAATGTCCCATTCCTCTTGTATATAAACCTTTTCCTTATATCCCTATGTGTGTCTATGAATTTGTTCCTCTGGTCTACCTCAACTGACACAATGGACAGTGTAAGATATGAAATAATAATAATAATAATAATAATAATAATAATAATAAGTAACAGAGCAAGGAATCAGGATGGTGGGGGGAGGGGGAAGAGTAGCGTATACCAAGGGTTCAAGTAGAAAAAAGATGTTTTGAAAATGATGATGCCAACTTCAACCCTGTATAGGATTTCTGAGGGGGTCAGTCTTCACAGAGGCAGACAGCCTTATCTTTCTGAATCCATCTTAAATTTGTTTTTCATTTTGTTTTGCTTTGTGAATGATGGGAAACATGGATATTGTTCATTTTTATGAATTTGGAAGTACAAATTTGTCAACATGATTCATTGAGACTTTTTTCCCCCTTATCAAACGGACATAGTCTCTTGTGAAAAATTAATTGGCCAAAGGTGTATGGATTTAGTTCTAGCCTTAAAATTTAGTTTCATTGGTCTGTGTGTCTACTGTTATGCCAAGATGAGGCTGTTTGGGTTACCACAGCATTGCAGGATGTTTTAGAATCACCCAGTGTGTGTCCTTCGACGACTGTGTTCTCTTTTCCTTTAGCTAGTCAAGGCCTCGCATCACTCTTTGTAAAGTTGAGGACGGGTTTTTCTATTTCTGTAAAGTTGTTGAATTTTTTATCTGAGTACACTGAATCTATAGATTGCTTTGGATATTCTTGACTTTATAAAAATTGTATTGTGTAATACTTATCCTCTTGTGTTTGACTTATCCCACTAAGTGGAATGTCTTTCAGATTCGTTCAGCTTTTAAGATGTTTTGCAGAATCCTCATGACTCTTTACTGTTGCATAGCATTTTTGTGTGAACATACAATAATTCGTTTATCCCTTCATTTATGAGCAGTTGGGTTATTTCCAGCTTTCTGCTGTGGGAAGAAGAGAAGAGTCGCAAAGAACATGGAGTGTGCATACGTCTGCTCATGACACTGCTCTTATTCTGTGTGTCATTGCTCTTATATCTCTATTACAGACGTGTGATCTATAAGACATTTCTCTTTCCAGCTCTTTGAGGAAGTACCACCCCCTTTCCCATAGTGTTTATGCCTTTTTGCCTTATACTAGCAGTGTAAGTGAGCTCCATTCTCCCCACAACATCATCAGAAATTGTTTTCCTGGAAATGTTTTACTATAATCTCTGACATAATATCCTTAGATTACTGGTAATATCTAGAGAGAAAGAGTGCTGTTTTTATGAATCATCTGGTGACTATCTTGATGACTAACAACAACTTCCCTTTGTGAGCAATTAACTGAGGCTACAGGACAGGGAATATGTAGCAAATCTTGAGAATTTATCATTTCAAAACTTTGTAAGGAGCAGACAATTAAAATCCATGACACTAGCATATGACATCACACAGAATCAGAGATTTTTAGTGTTAGAAAGTTTGATGATCTACACTGGCTATTTAAATATGTCTCTATATTCCTATGTAAGGCTAAATTTCATCAAGTGCCATTCCTAAAACCATTTGTTGTTCAACCCAAATATATTGAATGCTTTTCCATTTCTTTCTTCCTCCAGAATCTAGACCTACAAGGTTAACTCAAAAACTCAAAGATATTAACTTATCTTTGAAAATCATACAAGTTAGGGAAAAGATGACATATAAAGGAGTTCCAAAATGTTTATGCGTTGATTTAATGATAAAAGTTTTCTATGAACTTCTTGAAGTTTCTTTATGGTAAATGAGGTACATGATTGTACAAATAAGTCGCACAAAATGCTGTAAAAACACTGCAATGGGGGCTAAGCCCCAGTGGAGCAGTGGTTGAATGTGGGTCTGCGGCCCACTGGATTGGTGGCTTATATCCAGTAGCAGCTCTCCAGGAGCAAGGCTGGGGCCTCCCACTCCCCCCAGAGGGCAGTGATACCAAAAGACAAACAAACAAAAACACTGCAATGGAGGCAACTACTTTCTGCTAAGTGTGATGGCAAATGAAATTTTGTTGTCCTTTGCATCAGGCTTTGAAAGACAGAGGAGTTTATCTGTCAAAAGTATGCTAAAGGTGATTATGCAAACAATTTTCAGTATGGACTTAAAAGGAAGAATGAATAAAGTGTTTATTTTCTCTGATACCGTTAAAAAGTATCACTATGTGTCATTTGATATTCACAATGTCCATTTTATAGATCAGTAAACAAATTTGGGGAAGTACTGTGTCTCCATTTCACACTTCCAGAACCAAATTATCTAATTAGAACCCAAGGAGCCAAACTACACATTGTCAGTCATTGTTAATGTAAAGACAAAATTGCAATGTGATGTGGCAACAACATTGTTAATGTAATGCTCATAAGTGGACCAATAGATGATAAGATGATACATCGAGCATAGATGAAAGTCATCAGGGACATCATCTTGCTTGGCCTCACCATTATGCTCATGGAAGGATTGTTCAGGAGATCAAATGACACATTGCATTGGGTCAATCTGCTGCACAAATCCTGTGAAAATTGGTGAGAAGATGGATGTTACTTTGTGGACTGATTTTCCCCTGACCCAAGTCTTTTTAATCACTTCTTATGTGTGTGACAGCTGGACATCGCAGACCAAAGAAGAATCCGTGCATTTGAATTATGGTACAGGTGAAGGATATTGAAAGCATCATGGATCCGTCTTGAAAGAAGTAGAACGGACACGCTCCTGAGGAGCAAAGACGGCAGGGTTCACCTTGTGTGGTTCAGACATGTCATCAGGAGAGCCCAGTTCTCCTGTCCTCTCCAGGAGTACATCATGCCTAGTCAAGTAGAGAGACCATGAAAAGGGGAAGGCCCTCAATAAGATGCACTCATACGGTGGCTGCGACGTTGGATGGGAACGGTCCATTGTGAGGATGGCACAGCTCAGGACAGGGTTTCTCTCTCCTTTATACATAGAGCTGCTATGAGTCGAGACCAAGTCAATGTCAACCAACAACCATCGTGGTTTAAAAAGTGATAGGCTGGGGTATTTAGAGTTGAAATGGGGTAGTTGGAGTTATAGCTGGAAAAATGGAAAAGACACGAACTTTCTCATTAAGAGCTTGAATCAAGAAGTACAAGCAATTGGAAAAGATCAAAGCTTTAAGAAGAAAATATCCAATACCTGGACTCCAGTGAAGTAGTTGGTGAATGGTGGGAAAGGACGAGTTGCGGATAAAGGCTACTATAGATGGCCGTGTTAAAAGGTGACTATACAATTAAGATCCATCATATGTGCTAAAGTTAAAAAATATGTTCTCTGATGCATCATTCTCTCCCCTTTGATTATCATTGAAAGTATAAATCATTGCCTTAGTTCATGTGACTAAAACAAAACTTAAACTTAACCAAGAAAGAATCTTGTAAATGCATCCTAATGTGATTTAGTTACATTGTAGAATCTATCCAGACACTATTTAACATTCTAAACAATGAATTTTCCATATATTTTAAGATAAACTACTTAACAATGACAGGAAATATATTTCGTAGAGTGTGCATACAATCTTATTAATCTTACATTTTTAAAGCTGTCACTTCCTAGTAGTTAAGTTCATTAAGTGTTAGTGTAGTTATAAGCATTAGCGTAAATTATAAGCATGATTCTGTAGCTCAGTGTATGCAACAAAAACCTTACTCTATAAAACAAACTAACAATTTCTTATAATTACTTTTAATTTATTGTTAGCTCAACATCGAAGCATTTAGAATGACAATGAAAACAAGTCACTAATCAAGATTTCCTGGCTGTGTTTGTATGGGTGAGTCAGGTTTGTGTTTACCTGTGATTTTGACCCACCTGTGCATTATCTGGGTAGTAACCCAACTAGGCATGGATATTGAATATTATACACTGTTAATTTTACAATAAAATAGCAATTAGGAGAGGAAACTTTCTAATATAGTGTGCACTTTTCTTAAGTGCTTTTCTTTTGTGGAATTATTGTATGTAGATATCGGATGCCATTCCAGAACACTTATTGCAACTTGCTTATCATGAATGACGTTGACCTGTTGGTATGTTCCTGAAGGACTGGCCCCAAGCTTTGGCCAGGGCCATGTGATGCAACTGACCATTAGTCAGATGAAAGCAAATATAAACAATGTTTGTAAATCTCTCTCTTTCACTTTTATCCTATAACTTAAAAGCTGAGTCATAAATTTTGGGGAAAGGAGACAAAAGCATAGGAAGGGAGAGCATGGTAGGGTAATTAAGGGAATCTGGAGACCTCTCTTTAAATGGATATACTGTATCTTGCAAAATTGAAACTGAAGTTATCGGAAAATAGTAAACATTCTTTTCCTAGTGTTTTCCCAAGTGCAAGCCCGAACACAAACCCAAACAAATCCTAAACAGTATGGAAATAATGTTATGTCTCCTTTGGAACAATTTTCAACCACGTATTTTGCATTGGATCTGAGATAAAAGAATTCTGGGAATGTTCCTGTGGAGTGTTGAATGCTGTTGGAATTCAGTATTGTATGATTTGAAACAAGCCTAGCACTTGAAGGGTTTAAAATTCTTGTGTTTCATCACTTCTGAGAGACCATTTCTTCATAAGACTGAGTGTTATACAAAATAGCAGCTGAGAGGACAGGGACATTGAGAAAGAAAATAGAAATCTGGCAGAATCACTCTTCTTTGTTTCATTTAAAGAACCAACCAAAGAAAGAGGTTATGGACAAACATTGAAGAAAAACACTGAGTACAAATTTATGAGTGTGGATTAAGTCAAATTACCCATTAATAATATGGATTTTGTGAATGTTGCTAAACATGACTTTGCCTCACATACTTGGACATGCTGTCAGGAGATATTAGTCCCTGGAGAAGGACATCATATCTTGGTGACGTGGATCTGATGTGAAAAAGAGGAAGGCCTTCAGCAGAGTGGACTGACACAGGGGCTGCATCAATGGGCTCACATGTAAGAACAATTGTGAGGACAGCAGTGCTTCATTCTGTTATTCATAGCGTTGATACGAGTTGGAGCTGACTCAAAGGCACCTTGCAACAACAACAACAGCAACAATATCTAAAGATGTAATGAAACCAGTTCCTTCCGACTCATGTGCATCAAGGTAGAAATGCCCACCCTTATCAATGGCTGGTTTTGTCAAGTAGACAGGCAAGTCTTTCTTTTCAGGTGCCTCTGATTGGACTCAAACTGCATTATTTTTGGTAGGCCAAGCACCCTGTTTGCAGCACTCACAGACAAAAAGAAAACAATAAGACTTTATTCTCAATTGTCACTGTTAACACGAAGAAAGTTCTCCTGGGACACAGGGAACCAACCGGGAAGCAGAAGGTTAAGGTAGACCCCTTCCTATTTCTCTATAGTAAAGAATTTAAGCAGATCCTAGAAAGTGATTCTATAGCTATTCAGATATTATAGAGAATATATATGCAAGGTAATCAAAATTTTCCAGCTATTTTAAAAGGGTTCAAGAGAATCCTCTCAAGAAAAGACAAAGACAGAGATAGAGTAAAATGTTTAGACCATGTATTCTCAGACCCTTGGGGAAGAAACAGAAAGAATTGATTCTGCCTGGCCCACAGAGAGGGTCACTGGAGGAGGACCCTACCTAGCGAGGACACTGGGAGGTAATACATAACCTCAAAATATTAAGAATAAATGACACATGAGCAAAGACCCCTTGCATTTAAGCTGTTCTGTGCCTGACTATGGAAAGAGTCTTGGGGGTCCAGTGGTTACATACACCAAGTGATGGCCAGGAGAAAGCTGTGAGCGTAAACCCATCAGCCACATCATAGGAGAAATATGTGGTGGTCAGTTTCCAGAGATTTACAGCCTTGGGAAACACTATGGGACAGGTCTGCTCTGTCCCACAGTGTCACTGGGAGTGGCAGCGAGTCTAGGTCCTGACTGTGGTGATCAGCTGCAAGTCTCTGCTGAGAGAGTTCCCTGGGGACACCCAAGACTGTCCTCAAAGATGATAAAAGATCGATGGGGCCACTGGAGCCACGGTGGTCCAAGTGATTGGAGGGGATGGGGCAGTGTTTATTTGTTTTTTTAGTGTAATTTCCAAAAGAAGTATTGGTATCGGCTGAGCCCTGGTGGCGTAGTGGTTGTACGCGGGACTGTGGCCCACTGGGATGGAGGTTCAATTCCCGATCACAGGAGCAAAGGCTGGGCCTCCTACTCCCACCACCAAGGCAGTGATGCCTAAAAAAAAAAAAAAAAGTATTGGTATCCCCAAATAGAAATTTGTTTCCTTAAAAAAAAAAATCGATGGAAAAAGTTAGATTCACACCTACTGGCTCCTATCCTATCCTAATGGTTCCTTAATGATTACACATCGTTCAAGTCCGTAGACATCTCTGCTGAGCAACAACAAAAAAACCAAACCAGTACTGTTTCTGGCCTCTTGTCTGCTCTAAGGAAAATCCTTTTACCATTTATAATTTTTGTATAATTTTGTATACAAAATTATAAATTTTGTATAAATCAGTGGAGAAGGACTTCAGTACATTAAAGGAATTTGATCACTCTATCCTAACAATAACCATTTTACAAATACACTTATTTTAAAAAGATGAATAAAAAAGCCAGGGTAGAGAGAAATTGTAAATAATGACTGTTGTGGTGACATAATCTGTTGTCACCCATCAGGTCTCAGCTTAATGACCTCATTTGGAGATGCTAAGGATAAAAATAGCTTGTTGAAGGTGGGACACACTCACTCCCTGAAAGACATTACTAACAATGAGCTTGATGGAGCTATTCTGATGCAGCCAGGACCTGGAGAGGGAGGAGCAATGTGGAGACCCATCTGCATTAGTCTGTGTAGACTAGAGAAACAAATTCATAGTCACACACACATGTATAAGAAAGAGCGTTATAAACAAGAGTAATTGAATATTGAGAAAACATCCCAACCCAGTCCAGATCAAGTCCATAAGTCTGATATTAGCCCATATGTCTGATAGCCATCTATTAGTTTCTTTTCAGAGTCAGGAAACACATGCAATGGCACTGAATGCAGGAAGATAACAGTCCAGGGGGTGCAAAGTCTTGTAGATTCAGTGGCAGTTGAATCACCTTTGTGCTTGCAGGGGTCTCCACATGACTCCTTCAGTTTCCAGGGCACGGGATATTTCAGCATAGTGCATGTGTATTGTCAGTACAGCATCTCTCAGGGAGTGAGCAGAGAGGAAGAGTGTCTCCCACCTCCCAGGAGGAAATGCTAGAATTCACAAAATTCTCAGGGTGCCAGGCCCAAACAGTGGCTTCATTGCCTATGAACTGATAGACAGACTCCAGCCCTTCACTCTGAGTTCTTTCAAGTCCCCAATTGTCATCAGATTATGTAACTCTCACACCATCCTAGCACCGAGATGCTTCTACCACCACTGGATCTCTGATACTTTCCACCCATTGACCTGCATTCAGTGGTATTGCATGTGTTGCAAGAGTCTGAAGAGGAATTTATAGATTGGTATTGGATTTATGGGGACTTATGAGCTAATACCAGACTTACAGACTTGACTTGGGCTGGCAAGTATTCTTAATGTACAACTACTCTTTTATATAAAGTTCTCTCTTATACATGCATGAATATCTATGAGTGTTTCTCTAGTCCCCCCAGACTCACACAAAGGTGATGAAGTGAATTAGGGAAGAGACAAAGGTGTACTGAGCTGGTAGTTGTGAACATTCTGGATTAGAAAGCACTGCTTTTCTGTGTCATGTGGATTATAGATACCAGTGCGGAGCAGGACTGGAGTCTGACTTTGTTGCCACAAACTTGGTTTTGTTTGTGTAAAAATGAAACATTTGAAAGAGATACTATGGATCCCATTTGAAATTTCTAGAAAACCACTGAGCAAATACAATTTATTGTTTACTTATTCAACGTAATGAAGAGTGGAAATGTAGAAAGATCCTTTTGAATCCCTAACAAGTGGCAGGGGAAGAGAATTACCAATTTTCCAGCTGTTTGGAGTGAAACAGCACTCTCTGAGATTCACATTTCATATCCAGAGTTGTTTAACCAGCAAAATGCTGAAGCGAATAAATATGAAACCATGAAGCTGCAGCTCAGGAGAGCTCTTTGTTCAGAAATGTTCCTGGCATGAGCCTTCAGCTTTAGTTATTTCTGTTCCATCGGTCAGTGATGAAATATGCTATCATCAGCTTGCAAAATTATCCACAAAGGGGGGTTTATTCTGATGGTTTTAAGGTATCTTCTTTCAGAATTTTGATGTGGCAGCACATCCCCTAACAGCTCATTTCCTCCAGGATCTGAAGAGAGAGCCAAACCCAGGAAAAAGAGAAAAGCTGAAGATCTCTCACCTCACTGTGAACCCTTTCCGTGTTTAAACAAAGAAGATACTCCCATAGTTTTTCCCAAATAGAACACAGACTCTCAGCATGTATTATGCAAGGAACCCAAGGCCTATTTCTCACCAGAATAAAATCAGAGAGGATGTCTTGGTCAGCACCAGGCTTTGTCCAAACATGAAACTGAAGCTAAGATGAATGAGCTACTTTTTTTTATCTATAACAATGTAGTTGGAGAAAAAATTAAAAAGGCACATGTGTGTCCTAGTTACCTCGTGCTGTTTGTAATATAAATACCACAGGTAGTGGTTCCCGAGAACGGAAACTTATCTTCATTATATTCCTTCCTTCCTCATTGGTTCCTTGACTTATATATGAGCAGTACGTGGTGTCTGTCTTCCTTAAGTCTGTGTGTCTATTTATAGCCACACAGGCAGAACACACCCTAGGGAAACTCCTTTTGGAACCCGTTGACTGACTGCATCACATTCTAACGGCAGCCTGCTTTATTTAGGGCCAATGGATTTGATCATGATGCATAACTCTCACAGAAGCTACAGAAGGGTTTGGCCAAACACTTGTGAGGCATAAGCTAGTCAAGTGGACACGTGAAAATTTGCCCACAGCATTGACGTCTTTGGTGGTCCACTAAGGGTTTATGTCAACCAACTGGCTATAATTTCCACTTCACTCTAAAAAGGCTTCAAAGAGTTTGTGAGGACAATGGAATTAAAAGATGATGGATTATTTCCATGAATATTTGGAAGCCCCTTTGCACGTACTGACTTTCATAAAATAAGAAGCGCCGATGGTGAAGTGGGTTATGTATTAGGCCATTAACCTCAAGGTCAGGAGTTAAAAATGGGCAAGCCCTCTGCCGGAAAGAGGAGATACTTTCTAGTCCACTGTAGAGTTTCAGTGTCGGAAACCACAGGCGCAGTTTTACCGAGAGGGTTATCTTATAAGGTTGCTGAGTTAGCGTAGACTCAATGGCAGAGAGACATTTTTTGGTGACAGAATAACACAAAATAGCTAGCAAGATCAGTATATTTTTTGTACATATAAAGTCATTAACAAGATAAATGTTATTGATAAGACTAATTGTGTCAGTCTGGGTAGAATAGAGAAAACAAATCCGTAGACACTCATTATGTATACAAGAAAGAGGTTTATGTACAAGAGCAATTGAACGTTGAGAAAACATCCCAGCCCAGTCCAGTCCAAGGTCATAAGGCTGATAGCCCATATGTCTGATACCAACCTATAAGTCCTCTTCAGACTCACGGAGCACATGCAATGACACCAGGAAAATCACAGGCCGGTGGGTGCAGAGTCTTATGTATCCAGTGGTGGTAGAAGCCTCTCAAGGCTGGCAGAGGTCTTCTCATAGCTCTTCCAGTTTCCAGGTCTCAGGGCCTATCAGCAGGCTGCCACGTGTCTTGTCAGCTGCAATGTCTCCCAGGGAGTGAGCCTTGTCAGTAGAGTCTCCAAGGAAGTGAATTGAGAGAGACAGTGTCTCCACCTGCAAGGAGGAATTACCACATTTCCCAGAATTCTCAGGAAAAGGCCATGACCACACAGAGGTCTCATTGGCTATCTCAGATGGACAGTCTAGACTCCACCCCTATACTCTGAATCCTCAAATTGACACCAGATTAGGTGACTGCCATAAGTACTAAGTGTATTAGTCTGGTACATTAGAAAAACAAATTCACGGAAACTCATATGTATAAGAGAGAGTTTTATATAAAAGGTAAGTGTACATTCAGAAAGCATCAGAACCCAGTGCTGTCTAAGACTATAAGTTCAACATTAGCCCATATATCTGACAGCAATTTACAAAGTCCTCATAAGCTCAATGATGCTGACTGCTGGCGGAAAGCTGAATCATTGAGCCGGTAAGCATTTCAATGCTGGTAGGCGTCTCCATGTGGCTGCTGCAGCACATATGGCTGCATCAGGGTAGGTCCATGTGGCTTCTCCTCAGGATGTCTTGCAGGAAGTGATCCTTGCCAGCTGAAGCAGGGAACTGGCTAAGGCAGCTGCACTCTGGTCCTACCATCAGAAAACAAGAGACCCAAGAACTAGAAAGGCAAGGCTCATGGAGCCATTTAGCTCTCTGCTCTTCAATTTATCCCATATGTGTTTATCAGCCAGATTGCTACAATAAACCTTAATTCTCTCGACTGAGGATGTCAATTTCCAGGAGCAATATGGATAAAGATTCAAATCAGAGTAGGGATAACATACGTGTATTAGTGCTATGTGGTAGAATTCCTTGTTTGTCACCCTCAGAGGGGCATATGCATCAATCATTTCTATCCCTTCTTCCCCAACTTTCTCCCTTCCGTCATGGTCTCAATACTCCCTTTGTATTCCTGTGGCTTATCTTTCCTGATTTCTGTGTGTCAAGAGCTCTTATCTGTACATGCTCTGGTCTAATTGGGTTTATAAGTTAGAACTGGGATTCCAATTTAATAGAACAAAGTGTTCTTGAACCGAGAAGATACTTGAGTGGAGGTCCAATGCCCATCTGTTGTCCTACTACTAACCCTGTAAGTACACACATTAGTCTCTTTCCCCATCCTCACTTATAAATATATGCCCCTATGTACATACCTGTATTTGAAGCTCTATAAATTTTCACTATCCCCCAGTTCCTTCCTCTATTTCCATTTGCTTCCCTCCTGTCACACTATCATGCTCACTCTCCATTTGGGTTTCAGTATTTTTTCTCTGTTACATTAGTCTTAATCAAGCCCTATTGGCCTTCTCTCACCCACCTTGTCCCTGCATTTGTATCAATTGTTATTCCCTTTTTCCTGGGCTGGTTGACCTCACCACCATTCCCCCTCCTCCCCCTCTTCAATGTCCCTTACCCTGGAGCCATCAGACTTGTCATTTTCACCTCCAACCTCTTTGTCCAGTCTATCTTGTCTAGATAGACCTGTAGAGGTAGCAATATGTACAAGAAAGGTCTCCTACAATGGAGCAACTTAAGCAAATAAAACAATGATAACAGCAGCAATAAACCCCCTCAATGTACTATACAATATGTAACAGAATAATAAAAATAATGTAGTAGCTGTAAGAGCCCCCAATAAAATTAAAAAAAAAAAGATAGAACTGGGGTAGTGATAGGGAGAAGAAGCATTACAGAACTAGAGGCATGTTGTGTGTTTCATTGATGTTATATTGGACTCTGATTGACTTATTTCTTCCTTGTGACCCTTCTGTGAGAGGATGTCCAATTGTCTACAGGTGGGCTCTGAGGCTGCACTCCAATCCCACATGTTCACATCGATATGATTGTTTGGGGACTTCTGATGCCTGATATCTGATCCTGTCAACACCACATGATCACACAGACTGGTGTGCTTCTTCCATGTGGGTTTTGTTCCTTCCCTGCTAGATAGGTGCTGTTTAACTTCTGGGGTTTAAGATTCCAGATGATATATCTTTTAAAAACTAGGTGCCATCAGCTTAAAATATTTTGTTTTGGTACATCTGCTTATGCACTCATTTTGTCTTTAGCAATTGTGTTGGGAAGGTGAGCATCACAGAAAGCCACGTAATTAAAAGAAAGTGGTCTTGCCTTAAAGGGAGTACTTGAGTAGAGGCTCAATGTCCATCTGCTTCCTTAATACTTAACATACTTATATATGTACATGGGCCTATATCCCTATCATTATATATTAATATATTTATATATGGATATGTCTAAAATGATACCTCTATAACTGTCTTCTGCCTCCTAGTTTCCCCCTCTCTTTCCTTTTACTTTCCTCTTGTCCCACTAGCATGTTCCACCTTCATTTGGCTCTCAGAAATTCCTCTCAGTTACACTGTCCTTGAATTCTACAGGCATTCTACACCCTCCTCACCATCACTTTTAGATCTCTTGTTTTCCCTTGTCGATGGTTTATTGGACTCTCTCTCCCTTTCCCCCTCCTTCCCTCTTTTTTGTCCCCTAAAACTGTCAGTTCTATTGTTTCATCCTCAGGATCATTTATCTTGCCTATCTTATATAAATAGAAATGAAGGAGAAGAGGGAGGAGGAGGCAGAGGCAGAAAAGGACAGGTAAATAATTCCAGGTCTGTCTGCTGATGCTTATGTATGTTTTCTGATCAAGTCTGATGTAGTGCCAAGCCCTGCTTTTAGAGTTTGAAGAGTATGAAGTCGATTCTCCAGATTCCTTGGGGATTTCATTGCTTTGCTCCCGTTTTTGCTTTGTTGTGCTCCCTTTGTTTTTCACCCTGGTGTGAGTCGGGGAGGATTGTAGGGGGTGTTAGACTAGGAACAATTCCTGCACTTTGACTTCAGTGTTGTCCTCTGCAGTGATGTGGGTCAGTGAAGGGGCATTATGTAGGACTGACCCTACAGTCTTTTCTATGTCTTGGCTGCTTCGAGCAGGAGTGTTATCCTTGATGCTTGGTGGGTCAGGTTGTGGTCCACTCTCTTTCTTTCCCTTTTAGTTGGCTCCTATGTGGTCTGGGCAGATCTGCCACTCTCCCCAGGCTGTATCTTCAGTGCTGTCCTCTTTGGTGTCTTCTTCTGAGTTAGGACTTGATGTCGTTGGGATTGCAGCTGCCTACAGACCTTTCTAATCGTTCACTGCTTCGTGTCAGTATGTTGCCCTCAAGACTTGGCATCCCGGGCTGAGGTCTGGTCCTTCTCTTCCTTTCCTGTGAGGACATAAACAACACCCTCCCCATGGATAGGTTAATCCCTTATTCCTCCAGTACCCCACATCATTTGTTTTGTTTTGGTATCTGTGATAAACTGGGTAGACTAGAAGAGCAAATCCAGAGACACTCGTGTGTAAAAGAAAGATATTTATATCAAAGAGCAATTGGGTGTGAGCCCCGGTGGCATAGTGGTTGAGTGCGGGACTGCAGCCCACGGGCTTAGCGGTTCAAATCCAGCAGCAGCTCTCCAGGAGCAAGGCTGGGTAGCTCCCATGACCACCAGAGGGCAGTGATGTCCCTCTCCCCCCAAAAAAGAATATAAAAGAGCAATTGTAAAGCAAGAAAACATCCCAGCCCAATGCAGATAAAGTCTCTAAGTCTGATATTAGCCCATATGTCTGACCCCAGTCTATAATGTTCTCTTCAGACTCATGAAACTCATGCAATGAAGTCAAATGCAGGAAGATCACAGGCCAGTGAGTGGAAGGTCTTGTGAATCCAGTGGCAGCGTGAGCATCTCAGCTCTGGGAGGAGTCTCCACTTGGCTCCTCGCCTCCAGAACTCTGGTTCCACCAGCCTCAATCCATGTGTTTTCTCAACAAGGAAGTTCGGCAGGGATGAGCCTGTGTCCGGCTTCCAGCAAGCTTTTTATCTCCTTAGCACTTCCAATTGCGGCCGTCAAGCTGTAACCTGGTTAAACCCCATCACGTCACTCTTAATTCTCTCAAATTTGACAACAGATTATATAACTACACATTTCCCCTCCCTTTAATTGGATGCCATATGCATCCCTGAGTTGGGTCTGATCCCTGCCAGAATGCCTGGGCCCTGTCCCTGCAATTTATGTATGTAGGGACTTTTCTCTTATGATTCTTGTGCATTTTAAGCTTACATCCGTGGACTCATGTTATATTTGTCCTTCTGTGCTTGGCTGAGTTTCCTTAGCATAATTTCATCCAAAACTGTGCTTTATGCAGTCATCATCTTTATTTTTTAGTAATACATAGTACTCCACAATATACTAGAGTTTTTAAGTCAATTTGTCCATTGATAGAAATTTGATTTTTGTTTTTTGGGCTTTTTTTTTGGTAAGCATCACTGCCTCCCGGTGGGAGTAGGAGGCCCAGTCTTGCTCCTGGAGAGCTGCTGCTGGATTTGAACCACAACCCTGTGGGCCGCAGTCCTGCACACAACCACTATGCTACCAGAACTCAGCTCTATTGATAGAAATTTAGGTAATTTCCAACTCTTAGCAACTATGAACTATACCGCAATGAACAGTGGAGTGCAGATGTCTGGCTGTGGTCTCTTTTTCATCTTTTCTGCGTACGTGTCCAGTAGGGTGATGGCTGCATCATATGGCAACTCAATTTCCATTTGTTTTAGGAATTGCCAAATCAATTTCCATAAGTGCTACATATTCACCAGCAGTGCATAACTGTTCCTATCTCACCACACACCCTCCAACTCTTGTTGATTTCTGATTTTTTTAATTGGGCTATGTTTGAGGATGTTAACTCTTACCTTATAGTTATTTTAATTTGCATTCCACTTATGGCTAATGATTGGGAACAATTTTTCCAATGGTTATTGGCCATTTGGATTTCTGTCCTTGTGAAGTTCCTGTTCAGGTCCTTTGACCACATCTTCAATGGACTATTTGCATTTTTCTTAATGTAGGCTAGCACAATATTGTAGATTTTAGTAATAAATCCTTTGTCATATGTGTCATTGTTAAGCTATTACTCAGCTGTCTGTGGGCTTTCTTGGCTAATTATTTTGATGCATAAAAGTACATTCCACTTGTCAATTTGTGTTTCCTCCATGGTTGTGGCCTTCCCTATATATCTGATAGCCTACATATTCTGTGCACCAAAGTTCTTAGGTTTGTCCCAATTCCCTCATTAATTGATCTAAAAGTTTGGGGCTTATGTTGTGAGGTCTGTAATCTCCTTGTTCTTGTGCATGGAGTGAGTTAAGGGTCTTGCTTCATTTTTTTTTTTTTTTGCAAGTAGATATCCTTTTTTTTCTTTTAAAAGCATCATTTGTTGAAATGGCCATCTGTTTTCCATTTGATATTCTTGGGGTCCTTATCAAAAACCAGTTGTCTGTATGCTGATGATTTCATTTCTGGGGTTTTAGTTCTTTTCCCTTGGTCAGGATATCTGACCAGTACTGTGCTGCTTTGACCACTGTGACTAAAACTAAAATTAGGTAAAGCATGCCCTTTGACTTTGTCCTTTTTCTTGAGGAGTACTCTGCTGCTAATTCTGGGCATCTTCCCTCTCCATATGAAGTTGGTAGTCAGTTTTTCTAATTATTTGAAAAAAGATGTTAGTAGTTGTATCAGGATAGCATTAAATTTCATAGTGCTTTGGGCATGATTGACATCTCTAATATATTAAGTCTTCCAAATCATGAATATAGGGTATTTTTCCATTGTGGTTTCTTGTAGTAGTATTCTGTGATTTTTCTTGTACAAATCTTTTGTTTTGGGGGTTGGTATATCCCTAGATATTTCTATTTGTGCTTGGCTATTGTGAAGGCTATAAAAATAGTTCAATAGACTTCTCTTTGTTTATGTTGTATTATATCACTCTATCATACTCCTCTGTTGCTTCCAACTCTCTTCTTGTGGAGTGTTTGGTGTTTTCTATGTATAAACTCATATCCCGTGTGAATAATGATAGCATCATCTCTTCTTTCCTTAGACAAATAACTTTGATGTCTGACCTTTGCTTTATGTTGTTAGCTAGGACCTCCAGTACAATGTTCAATGAGAGTAGGGACAAAGGGGAAACTTGTCTAGTCCTCTTTTTCAGTGGGATTGTTTTTATCTTTTCTTCTTTGACTACCACATTGGCTGTTGGTTTTTCATATATAGGATATAGTATACTGAGGAATTTTCTTTCCATTCCTATCAGCTTGAATGTCTTAAGCCGGAATGGGTATTGGATGTTGCCAAATCCTTTTGTTGTCTATTGATAATATTATGTGTTTCTTATCCTATCCTTTTTCATGTCAAGGTGTGAAATAATGTTGATGGGCTTTTGGTTAATGAACTTTTGGATGTTGAATTCCATCACTGGAATGAATCCCACTTAGACATAGTGACTAATTTGTTTTATATACTTTTGTATTCTATTCACCAGTGTTTTGTAAAGGATTTTTATATCAATGTTCATTAAAGATATTGATTTGTAGTTCTCAGTTCTTGTCTGATCCACTTTAGGTATCAGTATTATATTAGACTCATAGAAAGAGTTCAGTAATTTGCTATCTTTTTTTATATGCTGAAAGATATTGTGTAGAACTGGTATCAGTTCTTTGCTAAATGTTTAGTAAAATTCTCCTGGGAAGCAGTCTTGCCTGGGGAGTAATTTATTTTTTAGTTTGTATTCTCTTGCTAAACTTGTCTATATTGTCTATTGATACAGGTCTGTTGAAGTTCTTGATCTTCATCTGGGATATTTTAGGGAGTTATTATTTTTTCAAGTATTTGTCTATGTCTTCCAAGTTGCTGAATTAATTGGACATTGTAGTACTGTGTAATTAGCTTTTTAATTTCTTTAGGGTCTGTTGTAATGTTCCCTGCTTTATCCCTCATCCTGGCTCTTCACATATTTGTTCCTTGCTTCCTTTGATTAGATTTTCCAATGGTCTATCAAGTCTGTTAATCCTTCAAAAGAACCAGCTTTTAGCTGCATAAGTTTTTTTGAATTATTTTCTTTTCTGTCTCATCTATCTCACCCCTGATTTTTTTTTTTTGCTTTGGTTTTTTTGGGGGCATCACTGCCCTCTGGTGGTGGGAGTAGGAGGTACAGCCTTTGCTCCTGTGGAGCCGCTGCTGGAATTGAACTTCCATCCCAGTGGGCTGCAGTCCCGCGCATGACCCCTACACCACTGGGGCTCAGCCCTCACCCCTTATTTTTATTATATCTTTTATTTTGCTATTAGTAAGATAGCCCTGTCAACTCTGCTCTAATTGCTGGAGTTTTGTGCCATTATATCAATCATAACTCTCTCCTCCATTTTGATATGTACATTTATCCCTCCCAGTCAAACTTCCTCTGGTAACTGCTTTTGCTGTGTTCCAAAGGTTTTGTACATCATATTCTCATTTATGTTGGTTTTAAAAAATTCCTAATTTTATCTATGATCTCAACTATTACCCACTCCTTTTACAGTAGAGAGTTATTCATCCTCGGATTTTTTTGCCCTTGTTTCCTTAATTATTCTTTTATTGATTTCCAGCCTTATGACATATTGGTCTGAGAGGGAACTATGAGTTACCTTTATGTGCTTGAGTTTACACAGGATTGACTTGTGTCCCAGCCTGTGGTCTACCTTCAAGTATGTGTTATGTGGGCTTGAAAAGAATGTGAATTTTTTGTATGTACATGGTGAGCTCTGGACATATGTATCAGGTCAAGTCGCCTAATTGTAGAGTTTAATTTTGTAATTTTTTTGTTAAGCTTCTTTCTCTGTCCTTTATCTTTCTTGGAGGCCAGAGTATGAAAACCACCTACTATAATTGTTGAGTCTGTGATTTCTTTTTTCATCTTTTGAAGAGTTTGATTGATAAATCCTGTTGAAACATATATATTTATTATGCTCATTGGTTATTGGTCTACTGTTCCCTTGAGCATTACATAGTGCCCACACCATCCCCCAACTTTTGTTATAGCTTACTTCTTGAGGTCAATTTTGTCAGAAATTAGCATTGCAAAAAGCAAATAAGATATTAGAATAGCAACTCCTGCTAATTTAAAATTGTCACTTGCTTGATGTATCTTTCTCCAGCCTTTGATTCTAAGCCTACTTTTGTCTATAAGCTTGTGATGTGTTTCTTGTAGGCAACAGATCAATGGGATGTACTTTCTTAGCCAGTCTTCTAGTCTCTGTCTCTTAATTGGCGAAATCAGTCCATTAATATTGAGAGTTTATATATATATATATACATATATATATATATAGTTTATATATCTGTGGACTCTGTTATGCCATTTCATATCTTCTGTGTGGGCATTTTCCTACCTCCCTTCTTATCAGTGAGCTGTGCATATGTGTGTATGTTTGTGTGTTGGGGGAGGGCTCATTCATGCCTGCTTTTCACCATTGAGTCAGTGCTATCTTGGAGGTTATTTTGAATGTGTTGACCTCTGGGTGGAGCTGTTCTATGTGGTGGTTTCTCTCTTTTTTGTGCTTGGAGAGTGTTGTTCTTCTGCTTATACTGGGTTGGTAAAATTTTTTTCTAGAGCTGGACTTCTTTTAATGTATTCTTTGAGATTTTCCTTGACTAGGAAGGCTCTGATTTCTCTATCATTATAGATAACATGGTTGTTTATAATATTCTTGGTTTGAATTGTTTTCTTTCACATTTGGAATATGTTTCTCCCTTCTCCTCATCTTAGTGATGTCAGATGATAGGTCTGGGCATATTCTTATTTGGGCATATTCTTATCGGTAACTGCCTTCTCTAACATCCCCTACCCCACCCCATCCCCCAGCCCCAGCTACTACTCATGATTTACTCTTTTTGCTCATAGTTAGATAGTTTATCTATTATATTCTTTGGTGAAATATGGGGATTTAGGCTAGCTGATGTCCTCTCAACCTCCTGAATGGTTGCCTCATTTTCATTCACTACCCTGGAAAAGTTTCCTCTATGCATTCCCTCACCATTTTGCCATTAACTTTTTCATTGTGTTTTGTTCCAGTAGTCCAGTTATTCTAAGGTTCTTACTATTCATAGCGCCAGACATTATTCTCGGGTTTCCTTCAACTTCTCTAATTATGTTGCTTTACTGTTGAAGTCGGTCAGGGTATCTGCAAGGCCACTGGAACGATTCTCTGCTTCTTCTAGTCTGTTGGTGATTTCTGTGAATTTTTTATTTGATTTTATTATTTTGTCACTTATTTCTTGTCTTTCCCTTTATTGTGCAGTCTTTAGCCATCATTTTGTCCTTTCGCTATATTGCTTCCCTCACATCCTGTCTGACTCCAAGCAGCATTATCCAGATTTCTTTCTGTATGGCATGTCAACATCTGCGTCTTCTATGGTCAAGACTTCCTCTGACATTGGTGCCTTTTATTTCTGCTGAATTTTCATTGAGGTTTTGAGACAATTTGATGTCTACATGTCAGTTTGGAGGAGCTCAGCACCATTTTTCCGTGAGTCAAAGAACCCAGGGCTTTTTCCTCTGGCAGGTTGGTAGGAATGCTTCTGCAGGCTGCTTGCAGCCACCTTCCCTGAGGGATTGGGCTTCAGCTTTGTCCCTCTGGGATTTTCCTCTCACCCTAAACTATTCGGTTATTTGGAGGGCAGGTTGGATGTCAGGAGACGATAGCTGGATAGTTGCAGGCCACAAGGGTGATGCTTTGTAGACCTATTGGGCAAAGAGCTATGGTGGTCTTGTGCAGAGTGTCAGATGGAGGCCTCATGGATTCAGGCTGGCAGCAATCAGCAGCCTGTAGTGCCCATCCAGGGAGGGCTGATAGTGTAGCTGCAGGTCTAGGGGTGGCCAGGTATGCAGTGCCAAACACTGCAGTGCTTGGGAAGACACTTGCTTTTGGTAATAATTAACAGTCTTTGAAAGAATCTTTGTCATGTCCTAAACTAGTAGAACCAGTTTTGGGGCTGTGATGCAGTTTTCAGTTCCAATTGGCTTTTCCTGTTTTGTTTTGTTAAAGTTTTCTAAGGTGTGCTCAGGGGATCTGCTAACTGCCTGTTTTGTTATGCTAAAGTTATGTTAATGGACCAAGCTTCTGGTGGCTCATATTCAAAGTTATATAAAGGAAGACAGCTTCTCATTGAAAGTGCTTTAAATTTTTCTTTTCTTCTTTTCTTTAAATAATTGACTTTTAGGGTGACCTGGTATCTGGGATGTGCCACCCTGTCCCCAAGGAAGGAGGGCCAGATGAGATGAGTGAGTTTGGGGTCCGCTGGGTCTGAATTGCCTGGTTATCTTCCTGCAGACGACCTCTGAGGTGAGCCCTTTTGGATAGTTCTTGGAGGCTTTCTACCTATGGCAACCTTTAGACAGTGGTTTGGGGAAGCTTCTGCATGCTTTGGGTCCCAGAACTTGTGCATAGGAAGTGGTGATAGATGCTGTAATGCTTGATCTAGCAAGGGATTATTGGAGCGTTCAGGCAGATAATCTTAAAATTTTAAGGTATTCCAGTGAGCCCTTGATTCATTCTGTGGACAAAAATCTCAGGGGGAAGTCTGACTGACAGACCCTGGCACACTTGAACTCTATTTTTGGCACCCCATCTCACACTATTGGTCACCTTACCTCTTAATTTTCCAATCCAAGAGATGGAGCATCAGGCAGGTTATTCTACCTGGACTTCACCTTGGGAAGCCCCCCCCCCCCCTTAATTTTCTTAACTGATATCTTTACCTACTGAAAGAAACAATCAAAGTACAGCTAAACAAAAAAAAAATTGCTATTGAGTTGGTTTCAACTCATTGCACTGTTAACCACTTAGTAAGCAGTTCAAAATCACTAGCTACTCTATGAGAGAAATACAAGGCATCCTACTCCTGGAAAGATTTACAGAATTCAATGCTCATAGGGGCAGTCCTACTCTGTTGCTATGAGCTAACCTCAACACAGCAGCAATGAATATTTTTCATTTTTGTGATGGTATCATATGTGCAGAGAAGAAGTCTACTTTCTAAGGATTTCCAGACTGGCACCTTTTGGAGGCAGATCACTAAGCCTTTGGCTCATATCTTAATAGTTCCCATTCTTCCCTAATCTCTTGTGTTATGTGATTGGACTCCTAAAAATGGAATGGTTTCTCACATTCCCACACAATAAAGTAGACAGAACTAAGACTACTAGTGTCAGTTTTATTCCAATTGGCTCCTCACCCTGGATGAAAAAAAAAATCTATAAAGAAGGAAGCCCCCACCTTTAAGAGCTTGGTAGCTTCAGATCTACTTTCTTGCAGCCTGAAAACAACAACCTCCACACCGAAAAACCAAAAGCAAAAGCAAAGCAAAAAACTATCATTTAGAGTTCAAGGGTCATGAGAGAAGACACAGGTTTATCAATAATGTAAAGTAAATAATTGAGAGGAAATGTATGTCTGGAACAAAAGGTAAGATCAAAGAACACTTGAGGGTAAAAGGAAAGTAAATAAACAATCTCCTTTGTTCTCCGCTCTATCTTCCTTAGGTATTTTTCAGCTCTGTACCTAGATTCATCAATTTATCTGTTGCTATCAGGGCTAGCCAATGACCTTACCTCCTCCTACAACCAAACCTCTCTGCAGATCAGCAGATAAAACATATTGAAAAAAATCAGAAAGTAACATTCAAAAGAAAATAAAACCCAAACACCTGAAATGAGAACTATCTATTAATTAAGGGAAATGTTCTTGATTTATGATTTCTTCGGTCACTATGTCATTCGTTAAACAGCACACTCCTTGGGGTCCTTAGTGTATGCTTGTGTTCAGCTCTCCAGTGACCATAATCTTTGAATATGGTGTTTCCTTTCATTTAAAAGGGTTCTGATGTTCCCATCCCCTTATTTTCTAACTGACTTGATTACTGCTGGAAGAGATTAGCTGTTGCCCTAGAAACACTCAAAACATCAATTTCCCTGGTGCAATATCTCATTAATCTCAACACTTAAATCACAATGTTTAGTTAGAGCTTGTTCAGTGAGTGCTTTAGGCTTGATTAAATGACCATTAAGTAGCCCAGAGCAATCAAAGTAAAAAGCTCAGAGAAAGCAAATCACCCATGTGGGAACCCAACTTCTTTCGTTCAAAGTAGACCAATTTTGAGAAGACCACCCAGAACACAAATAAGTACCATCGATGAATACTAATTGCAAGATTATAGTTATTCGGCACTCTTATAACCTATGCAAAATTTTTCCTAGAATTTTCTAATCAGCATTTGGTCAAAACATAAACACACACACATTGCGTGTATGTGTATGTGTGTGGGTTATGAGTTCAATTTGTAGACTTTTATTAGTATCCTTGTTCAGGTATCTTTCTTGTTTTTGTTTTTTTGCTTAGCAGCGCTTCAGGGAGGTTAAACCCTAAACCAAACCTGTTTTTTTTTTTTTTTTAATCAATTATAACTTCTAGTAACACTATAGGATGGAGTATGAGCACACATCCTATGATCATACGATTTCCAATGCTGCCATCTTTTTGTAGAGGTAGTAAAGTGAGGTCTGCTCTGTAAAGATTCACAGAATTGAAAACCCTATACAGGGTGGCTATGTGTTTCAAACTACACCATAGCAGTGGGTTTGGAATCTTTATGGGAGAGCAGACTGTAGCACCTCCCCTCTGAAAAGCAGGTAGTAGGTGCAAATCGCTTACTTTTTGGTTAGCAGCCAAGCACTTTAACCAGTAGTGACACCACCAGTGCTCCTTTGTTGAGGAAAAGGTTTAGCACCTGCCCCCAACTCTGCTTGGTATTAGTGAGGTCCCTTCTCTCTGTGTTCATCTGTTTCATGAAAAATGCAACAGTTAGCATGAGTTAGCATGGTTGTGGAGTAAAATTGGGGTTTGAGTCTCACTCCCTAGTTATTTGGGACTCAAGATACACTTCATATTAATCCTGTCTCCTTAACAAATATGTGTTATGATTCACAAAACACCACACAGTGATCAGACTATGAAATGGTTATGGTGGCCGAGAGTGGATGGATGGGCGTAATTCACTCCATGACAGAGATCATTTAAAAAATAAAAGATACTCCCAAATAAATAAATGAATTGGAAATACTAAATCTTTTAAATATTAAGACTGGATATTAAAGCTGGAGGGAACTCCCAGAGTGCTTGAGTCTGGAGAAAGCTTCTTTTCACTTGCAAAGATAAGACAGTGAGTAAAGACAGTCCAGTGAGACAGTGTGCCTTGCCAAGGCCACACTGTTAGTTCAAGCAAAGTCTGTGTAAAAGCCCCAAACTATTGGTTTTCATTCCAGTCTTTTCCCACTCAAGGAGACCACATTGAGATTAAAAGAGTGAAAACTTCTTTCCACATCTGTGTTTTCCAGTAAATCAAGTTCTAACATGAATTATACTTACAATTTCCAATGTTTAATCTGGAAAGACCTGGAGCCAACTTAATCCTGTGGTAAACATATCGCTTATTGTCTGATAGACCGGATGCCCAGCTGCTAGAAGCTTCTTTATTTGCTTTACTGGAAAGTTGTTGTAGATTCTGGAGTCAGTTGAAATTATGTCATATTTCAGAGCAAATTTTGTATAAAGTTCATTGTTTAAAATTACAAAGGTAAAATAATAATAAAATGCCAGCCTCTTTCCCTTTTAATTATCATAAGTCATTAAAATAAACTTTATCATTTGATTTCTCAATTGAACTTTTAAAACATAATTTGAATTTTTAATATTTTCTGCTTTCTTATCAGTGAGGTTTGTCTGTTTCTTTTGTCATGGCTATTGATTCTTTTCTTGTTTTTCTCTTTGTCTTTTTTTCTGTTTATGAAATCCAGGATAGTTACATCAGCAGAGATAGTGACTGGGTTATGAATTCCCCAGGAGCATGACTAGGGAAGGTTGGAATGAAATAGAGGCCTAGCCACAATGAGGACGAGAAAGAAGACAATGTTCTGAAAGTGATGGCTGCTGATGATTGCACAACTCTTCTTAATAGGATCGAATATTTCAATTGTGTGAAATGTGAATCATATGCCAATAAAGCTATTATAAAAAGCATCTTCAATGTGATATCAAAGGAGTGTTTTAATTTCGATCATTTATAAATTTTTACCGCTTCTGTGTTAGTCGGGGGCAACTAGAGATACAAATTCATTGACACTCATGTGTAAAAGAAAGAGCTTTATATAAAAGAGTAATTATATATTTTGAAAACATCCCAGCCCAGTCCAGATCAAGTCCATAAGTCTGATATTAGCCCATATATCTGAGACCAGTTTATAAATTCCTCTTCAGACTCACACAACACATTCAATGATACTGTGTATAGGAAGATCACAGGCTACTTGGTGGAATATCTTGAGGAGTCAGTGGTCTTGGAAGCATCTTAGCACTTGCTTGGGTCTCCTCATGGCTCCTCCAGCTCCAGGGTTTTGGCTCCATTGTAGGTCCATGTGCCTCGCAGGGAGAAAGTGTGTCCAGCCTCCAGGAGGGAGGGCAGGGATTTCCAGAATCCACAGGAGAAGGCCATGCCCAATCAGAGGCCTCATTAGCTATAACCTGAGTGACACGCTAGACTCCACCCCTTCACTCAAGTTGACAGCAGATTATATAACTACCACAACTTTATATGCATGCAAAACGAATATGCATATGGCACAATAAAAAGGGATGCAAAGAAAGGATCAATGTGTTTGAATTGCAGTGTTGATAAAGACTATTGAATGTTCTGTGGACTTTGTTAGTGAGGAAGGCAAGACTTCAGGCCATCATTAGGAATAACTAAATTAGAGGAAAGAATATCATATGTTGCAATGGGTCAGGTAAAACCTTTAATGAAAGGTAGTAACAAAATAGCTCTAACTCTGTATTCATATATACCAATGACCATGAAAATGGTGCAGAACTGGGCAACATTGTGTTCTGTCTTATGTAAGGTCACCATGCATTTGAGTCAGATACATAGTAACTAACATCAGAACAAATTGTCTGAAGTTCATGACTCTAAGTATATGTACCTTATTTAGCTCCCTCAATCATAAGAGTATTAATAATCATTTATTGAATGTTTAAAGTAGCTGCTAGTCTGTAGGATTAACTCTTTACAGATATTATCTCATTTGTTCCTCACAGCCACCCTAAGAAGTCATTATTATTATCCCCATTTTACAGGTAAGGGGAGTAAATTTTGGAGTTTAATGTCACAATGTTTATAAATGGAAGAGCTGTGTTTGAGCTCCATATGAGATCAATTCAGGACCCAGGTTTGGGCTAAATGTAAAATTTTCTGAGATGGACACTATATCCCAGATCCAATATTTACTCCAGTCATGGTCAAAGGGAACTTGCCAGATGGAGGAATGACCAGGGCAAGACCTGAAGAATGAACATACTATTTAGATTCCAAACATGCATTGTAAATAGTTGATGCATGATGTACAGTATGTGATATCACTGAATAATTTGTGTAGAAATTGTCAAATGGGAACCTAATTTGTTGTGAAAATGTTCATTGTAGAGACAAAATCGGCCTGAGCCCCGGTGGTGTAAGTGGTAGAGTGCGGAACTGTGGCCTGTGGACTTGGCGGTTCAAATCCAGCGGCGGCTCTTAGGAGCAGCGCTGGGTAGCTCCCACGAACATCAGAGGGCAGTGATGCCCCTCCCCCCCCAAAAAAAGACAAAATCATTTTTACCAAAAATCATAGGTTCTAAGCACAGACTTCTTAGCTCTATATACCTACTTTGTCATTTATTACATCTCTGTGTCAGTTTTCTTGACCATATAATTGGGAATATATACTGCAAGTAGTAAAATTTTGCAAGTAGGATTCCAATGCATATGCGCATGGGTCTATTTTACACAAAATGTCTTAAGAATGTCTTTGCAGTCAGTGAAGGTGGTAGACAAGTTCTCTCCATGATATGCTTGCCTTAGTCTTGTTATGGTCGGTACTTCAAGAAAAGGTTCAAGTAAAACAGTGGCTTCCAAGGGGACTTGCTGTGCAGGTTAAAAGCAAAACAGAGAGGTTAACCCAAAAGATTATGTTGACTGTTTTGGAGGGATCTCAAAGGAGTGATTCTAATAGATTTTCTCATATACTCATGGGAACATATGAAGAAATTTTTAGAAAACTGAGAACTACAAAAGGTCAGAAAAGTTGTACCAAAGAATCTTTTCCAGCACAACAAAGCACCTGCTCAATTGTTGAGAGTAGGAAGGGCTGTCCTGTGAGAATTTCATGGGAGAAACTTTACCTCATCTAGCTGATCTTGCGTTTTCAGACTTTTTCTCCCCCAAGCTTAAAGACTGTGATTCAAATCCCTTCATGATGCCCAAACTGCTGATGTGATTTGGCTTAAATTGAAGAATAGAGAATCATTTGGAGAGGGGTTAGAAACAGACACTGTCTTCAGAAGTGTATAAACCTAGCTGGGGGATATATGATATGGCAGTCATGTGCTTATGTTAATTTTATGATTGAAAAGTAGGGGTGGAGTCTAGCCTGTTAAACTGGGAAAGTCATTGAGTAGCCATTGAGGCCTCTATGTGGGCATGGCTTTCTCCTGAGACTTCTGGGAAATCTCGTGATATTTCCCTCGTGAAGATGAGAAGGTATCTTCCCCTGTTGTTGGGAAGCTGGTCTCAGAGACGATGAATCACAGACAAGATGACAGTGTCCAAGAAGCTGGAGGAGCCAGAGGAGAGACCACACGTCTTTGCCCTGATGGAGCCAGACCTCTGAAGCTGGAGCAGCATGCTGTTGATGGACCCTGAACCCTGGAAGTGAGAAGCCATGGGGAGACTACTTCCAGCACCAGAATTCTGCACCAACTGATCTGTGACTTGTTTAGTCGGAAGGAGACATTATAGACTGATTTCGGGCATATGGGCTAATATTGGACTTACGAATTTGAACTGGACAGGCTTGGGATGCTTTCTCAGTATTCCATTCCTTTTGTATATAAACTCCTTATATCCATATACGTGTCTATGAAATTTGTTCCTCTAGCCTACCTGGACAGACACATATGAAGAATCAATAATTTCACATTTTGAAATTGCTGTTTGATGACATTTTGCATTATTTTGCAATAATACATTTTGACTTATCCTTATATGCCAATAAGTTTTCTGTGGCAATGGTATAAAATGCCATGTTCCATATACAATGCCTAGCACTTCATATGCACTCAAAGAAGTTTAGCTAGTCATTTTTTGGAATTAAAAAAAATCACAAGCCTTATTAGTCACAGACACAATTAAAATTCCTAACTCCTTTTAAGCCTCCATTTCCCACAATATCCCATGAGAAGAGAGAAACCTAATGGTCTGAGAATTAGGAGCAAAGCAAAAAAAGTGCTCTCTGGTTTGGTCAGCCCTGTCTGCCATTGAGCCTTGCTTGCAAGAAAATAAAGCAGCCAGTCATCTGGTGTTTATGATTTGATACTAGAAACTAAAACAAGGCAGAACAGAGACTGGACATTGTCTTGGCCCTCAGGAATCCAAGGAATGGGCAGCAGCTAGTCAGGGTAGTGTGAGTAGAGGGATGCACAGTTATTGTTTACATCCATTGCTGGGGCTAGACACGCTGGAGTCTGCATAGAAAGCCGGTGACTGCAGAGGAAGCATGTAGGGAAGTGTTGGAGATGATGAAGCTATTGTAGGTGAAATAGATGGGAAGACCTATGAACCAAACTCATCGTTCTCTACCTTGGGGATCTTACTGGCAAGATTTCTGGGGCAAGAGTTTGAATGTGAGAACAACCCCAGTCTTTCTTTGACATCAGGGAGGTTGTGGAATGGAGTATAGAAGGCTATAAATGGCTGAGCCCCGGTGGTATAGTAGTTGAGTGTGGGACTGCGGCCCACTGGGTTGGCGGTTCAAATCCAGCAGCAGCTCTCCAGGAGCAAGGCTGGGCCTCCTACTCCCATTAGAGGACAGTGATGCCCCCCCCCCAAGGATATAAGAGTGGTGGGAATGCAGCATTGGAATGCATTGTGCTGACCGCAGTTATGAGGGAAGGGGTTTGCACATTAAAAATTGGGAGGGTCCCCTTACCCCTTTAAATATACTCAACTTATAGTGATGGAAGGGCCTTTTTGTGTTCACAGGTCCATATACAACATGAATCAAAAGTGTGTTCCCTCTTAGTGATCCATTGAGCAGTGGGGCTGGGGCCTTGTTTACACGTGATGGTTGTCTTGAGTGCCGCATTTGGGCAAGGGGATTCTGTTTCCATTGGGAGGCAAACCCTGGTTAGTTGGCAGGACACCTGGTCACTGAGACTTTAGTAACTTTTTAAAAATAGTAAGTGGTTGTCATTAGTTTTCCACAAATTATTTTATAAGATGTATAGGGATATTGTTTTCTATTGCTATGCAACACATTAGCACAAATTTCAGGAGCTTGAAACAATAGTTTCTCACATTTTCTCTGTGCTGGGAGCCTTTGAAGCTTTAGCTATAAGGTCTTAGAAAGCATAAATCAAGATGACAGCCAGTTGTGTTTTTATATGGAGACAGGACAAGGGAATGTGTGGCTGCTGATCTCCCTGAGTGTTGGCAGAGTTTACATCCTTGCAGCTATAGAACTGAGGTCTCTGCTTTCTTTTTACTGATGCATTGGGACCATTGTTGCCTCAGATTCTTGTCACGTGGCCTTCTCCTTGACGTGGCAGTTTGCTTCTTCCTTGGCAGCAGGAGAATTGTGCTTCTGAGTTAGCTAAAGCGGGGTCTTTATGGTATTACATAAGCATGGGAATGACTACCTACTTACTAACTTTCTCATATAATTAAGGGAATAACTATCCCATCATGCTTTTAAATCCAATGAACACTAATAGGGAAGGGATTATACAGGCATGTACAACATAATATCCTTTATCACAATGCATTAGAGTTGCCGGTTTACAAGGTTCTGGAGAGAGAGACTACAGATAGTCCACCTAGTCCTTGATATACAACAGGGTTCACTTTCAATGTAAATCTGTTCTGATGTAAGTTGAATACCCAGGTCTTTTAACAGTTTTCATTATTATTACATTTAATTAGCAGTCTCTTTATAAGTCTTATCTTTTTGTTTGAGCTGAAAGCATTTGATCTGAAAGCAGGAAGAAAAAAACATGCACACTGTCATTGAGTTGATGCTGATTTATAGCGATCCTATAGGATAAGATAAAATGGCCATGGCGGGCTTCCAAGACTGTAACTACTTATGGGAGATAAAAGCCCCATCTTTCTCCTAAGGAGTAGCAGGCGGTTTCAAACTGCTGACCTTGCAGTTTGTCATAACTTGAATATGCCATACGTCGAGGATCGCTTATTTATTCTCATGCCCCCTGCAATGCATTATTGCTAGGTTCCATCAGGTCAACTTCAATTCAGCAACTCTGTGCACAACAGAACAAAGCACTGCCTAGTTTTGCACCATTCTCACAACTGTTGTCATGTTTGAGATTATTGCTGCAGTGCCTGTATCAATCCGTCTAAATCCAGGAGATTTTTATTTTTTGCTGCTCTTCTAATAGGCCAAGAATGATGTCCCTTTTCAGGGACTGGTCTCTCCTGTAAGAGTTACAAAGTTGGTGAGACAAAATTTCATTATTCCTGCTTCCAAGAAGCATTCAAAACAGATTTGGTTGCTTTCATGGGAGTCCATGGTATTTTCAATATTCTTCATCAGCACTATAATTCAAATCCATTGATTACATTTTAGTCTTCCTAATTCAATATTCGACTTTCACATACATAATAAGTGATTGAAAAATATCATGGTTTGGGAAAGATGCATCTTAGTCCACAAAGTGGCATCCTGCTTTGCAACATTTTAAAGGTCTTGTGTAGCAGATTTACCCAATGCAATTTATTATTTGCCTTTTGTACAGTTTCTTTAATATATATCGATTTTGGATGCAAGAAATAAAATCCTTGACAACACCAAACTTTTCTCCACTTACCATGATACTATCTATTGCTTCAGTTGTGAGGATTTCGTGTTTCTATATGTTGAATTTCAATTCACATTGAAGTCTTCAGTCCTTGTTCTTTATAAACAAATGCTTCAAGTCCTCATTTTTCAGCAAGCGGGACTTTTGTCCTCTGCTCATCACAGATGATTATCAGCCCTCTTACAATCCGTAAACTGTAATCTTCCTCCTGTCCAGTTTCTTAGATTGTTTACTCAGCTGATGTATATTTTCCCTTATTTTCAAGTATGTCTCTTGGCCTATGATGCTATTTAATACAATAGCAGTTCCTTAGGAATGTTTTGAAATTTCCATTCTTCTCACTGTTATCCATGCTGTCAATTTCCTCTGTATACTCAATCAAATATTCATAAACATCTTTGTCGTAAATTCATCTGACACCAACAATTTTATCCCTTGTTAAATCTTCTTCAGAATCTGACTTGAATTTCTGGCAACTCCCTATTGATGTACTGCTGTAAGTTTTATTAAATGATCTTCAGCAAAATCTTGCTTGTATGTGACATCATTGAAGTTGTTTTAGAACTCTGTATTTTGTTGGGCTGTGTTTCTTTGGAATGGTACATGATCTCTTCTGGTGTATGTCGCAGAAAGGTGTCTTCCAAATTTCTTGGCAAAAATAAATGAAAGCTTTCAATGCTTCACCAGCCTGTTGAAACATTTCAGTTGGTGTTCTGTCGATTCCTGGAGCCTTGTCTTTCATGAGTATCTCCTCTGTGCAACTCTGATGTCTTCTTTCAATACCATTGGTTCTTGATCGTTGCTACCTCCTTAAATGGTTAAACATCTACCAGTGTCTTTTGGCTCAGAGTTTGCATTCCTTCCACTCTCTTTTGCTCCTTCTTACATTGTTGAGTATTTTGCCCATAGATTCTCTCTATATGCAATTTTAAGTTCGAAGTTTTCCTTTAGTCTTTTAGCTTGATACATGCGAAACATACTCTTCTTTTTTGTTGTTCCTGACTCCAAGTCTTTCCCCATTTTATTATAATAATTTTTCTTCCAAAGATGCCTTTTGAAATTTTCTAGTTAGCTTTTTGATTTCATTTACTCTACAAAGTGGTCTTTAAGTATTTGCTGAGTCTTTTAGTGAATTTAAGGCTCAATTTGGATAGTAGGAATTATAAAGACCCCATTAAGTGGCGGTTTGATAAAGTAAACAGGTGAGAAGGTATTATACTAAATTGATATGGAACTAAATCCAGAGTCTCCAGCATCTGAGAATAAAGGTAATCGTATCATGGTGGTGTTGGGGAAACTGCTGTGTGGTAGAAGGTGGGTTTTACACACCATTCAGAAATGTTTCCTTAATTATACTGGATTGAATTATGAAGAGAGAAGAAGGTGAAGTTCTAGTAACTGTGCTAATGTGTGAAGGGTCATGATAATCATGGCTAAAGATAAATTCTCAAAGAACAAAGTTAAATGTTGTTAATTAGTGTGTTTGTCATGGCCAGACCAAGAATAGGTAGGAAATCTAAAGCAGGATTTAACAGGTTTACTGAGTTAATGGATTAAGAAGTCAAAGAGGGGCAGTGAGGTCAAGCAGGGATTGGCAACATTGAGCAGCAACTAGCATGTGAGGGTGCAAAAGGAGGGGGCAAACATATAGAACAGTGGTTCCCAAACTTATGTGGCCTACTACGCCCTTTCCAGGAAAAATATTTCTTAGCACCCCCTGGAGATTAATTTAAAAAAAATTTTAATAGCAATTAAATAAAGATATACAGTATGTCAAAATATATTTGGGGCAAGTCAAATTATAAAGATCTTTTCATTCTCATTGTTTAAAAATAAAAACTCTGTAGATATATTTTATAATTATAGTACGATAGTTTCTAACAGTTTGAACTGACAATTAATATTTTTTGATAATTTTTTGAAATATTTTTGTAAAAAACAAACTAAAATAAATACCAATGAAATAAATAAACATGATTTATTAATTGTAAAGTGCATATAATTATTACAAAATAAGTAAAAAATACTCACCAGTTATAGTCGCACTATTTGTTAGTTAACTTTAACTTGTCACAATATCACAACAATCTAACTTAGAGTTATAGTATGCTTAATAATTACAGGAAATCTCCTGATTCATAGCGTGCTCCAAAATCTGTTGGTCGTACTGCCAGTAGCCTATACTACCGCTGCCATTTCAGGCTTTGGCATTGCGATCGACCAATCGCACGCGTGGCAGTCGCCTGCAGCAGTGCTCATGGTGCTCACATGTTTTGAAACGGCCATTCAGTGGCACCACATGAATAGTAGCAGTGCGCGATTGCACAGACCTCAATGCAAGTGAGGGAGTCTGCGGGGACCGAGCCAACGTCCAGTAGGTTGTTCATAGAAAAATTAAGCATTATGAGCGGAATACATAAATCAATTTTTCCAAATCTTCTCTTCTTTCTTTTATCCTTTCACCACCCCCTAACAGTTATTCATCGCCCCCAAATGCACCTGTGGCCATCACCTCCCCCCCTGGATCGCTAGAGCACCTACCAGGGTGCGGTGGCGCCCACTTTGGGAATCTCTGGTATAGAAGATCGAGGCCAGGTTACTGATAAGGCCTCAAACTAGAGATGGAAAGAGTTGGGAATGAAATCGTGAATGAGAGTCAGCTGTTTCCAGAGGTCCTGTCTGACTCACAGAAGGAGGAGAAATGCCCTGGCTTCTCCTTTCCACCCACCTCTCAAACTTTGACTGGTGCCATTGAACCCATCTGGAAGCAGTTCTGGAAGAACCAGGGGAAATACAATTGCCAGGGATCAGCTTGCTTAACCCCACTTCACCCATACTCAGAACAGAAGAAAAGAAATGAATCAAGAAAAGAAATGCATCAAGAGCAAATAGACCGGGCCCAGCATGGGATCATCACGATAAAGGAGGAGCACCTTTCCATGCTAGTGGAGGAAAGGAGGCAGGCACACAAATAGCATAGTGTAGGAGAGAGAGTCATGTAAAAATGTTTTAAACACTTTGATTGGGATATTTTTCACCTATCATACATTTCAATACTTAGAGCAGGTGAATACAAAAGAGCCAATCATCTCCACAATCAGAACCCTTCCTGCCTTCCTTCTTGTATCTAGTGTCATCAGCCCCTCACCTGCCTTCTACCTCCCCCACCACACCCTTCAAGAAATAAGCACTAGTCATTGACTCCAAAGCTCTACTCTCCTGGTTTTCATATACAGGAAGACATAGAAAACAAAAACAGAAAAACAAACAAACAATGCCACGCTCTGCATGATAGCAAGGCTGCTCACATAGCTGGTCTGAAGGCTGAACTCATGTATACCTGCAAATGAATTTTGGGCTCCCACTGTCATATAACTCATGTACCATACAATTAAATGATTTAGATGTTTTTAAAGATTGTGCAATCTTCAGGATAATCAATGTTAGAACATTTTCTGCATTTATGCACTCATTACAATTGGTGTCTCATTACCAACCTCAATCTCCCGGGACATAACTCTCAAATCAACAGCTTATTGCCATTGAGTCATTCTGACTCATGGCAGCCCTATAGGACTGATTAGAACTGCCTCTGTGGGCGTCTGATAATGTAACTCTTTGCAGGAACGTCTGGTGGTTTTGAACCGCTGACCTTGTGGTTAGCAGCCTGACTCATCTCCCACCACTACACCACCAGGGCTCCTGCCGCAATCCTAAGAAATTATTACTCTACTCACCATCTCTCTTAAGCACCTAGTATGGATTTAATATAAAGACAATCAAACAAAAACACCTCAGCAATGAAAACAAAATGAGACAAGAAAAGACCTCAAACCAAGAGAAAGCAGAAAATAATAGAAACCAGAACCAATGAAAGATGAGTCCAAAGGGAGAAAAAACGGTACCATGTTAAATTTTAACCAGAAAAACCTGGTGGTATAGTTTGCATTCTGCTGCTAACTGCGAGGTCTACCAGTTTGAACCCACCAGCAGTTCTTCAGGAGAAACTGAGGAGGCTTTCGACTCCATGAAGTCATCGTTTCAGAAAACCACAGGAGCAGTCCTGCCCTCTCCTGTCAGCGGTCGATGAGTCGGAATGAACTTATAGGGACATTGAGGTGTTTTTGAGTTTAGTTTTTACTTGTTAGCTGTGTTCATTTCTGAGGGTGCTCTTTTCTGCTCTCTAGCCCTTCCCTGAAGAACTCTGCAGTATTCAATTTACACTATGTCTACACAGCAGCTTTGTGACAGAAAAGAGCCATTATATATAAGGTGCCTACCTACGTGAGAGAAAAAGCAATAGAAATATTAAGAAGAATAATCACAATTCACAGAGCATAGTGGACAATCTTTGGTTTTAGTCAAGCAGAGAACGAGTAGCACTGTGTCTGTGTGATGTGCCACTAAAGGGAAATGGTAATAGTGCCCATGTGGGGGGCTTGTACCCTTAGTCATAGGAAGAGAGTGGGATGAGGGGAGCATCAGGAAAGGAGGAGATGCACAAGAGAAAAAAAAGCGATGATGAAAAATTTCAACACCTGTGCATTATGCTACCCCCCATCCCCATCAAAGCATATGTAAGAAGCAGTCAAGAAATCAAATGATGACATATTACACTCGGAATATCTCCTGCAAAGGACCTCTTTAAAGTGCTAAAAATCATATATATCATTTTGATGGACAAGATGCACCTTACACAAACTATGGTATTTTCAATTGCATTCTTGAATATGGTATTCTCATATGCATTCGAAACCTGGACAATGAAGAAAATGTAAGAGAATTGATGCATTTGTATTGTCAAGTTGGTGAAAAATGGTGAGTGTACTTTACAGTTCCAGAGGTATGTACCTATCAGCCTTGGAGACAGAATAATAAGCAAGCACCTTGACAGCCAGGAAAGTGAGGCTTGATCTGACTTCCTTTGAGCACTGTTGTTGTTAGGTTCTGTTGAGGCATTTCTGACACATAACAATCCTATGTATGAAAGAACGACACATTGCTGAGTGCTGCACCATCCTCACAATCTTCTTTATGTTTCAGGGCATCATTGGAGCCACCGTGTCAGTCCATTTTGTAGAGTCTTCCTCTTTTTTT